>JACGDI010005475.1:1658885-1676225 GCA_014898725.1 Jacaranda copaia | reverse complement strand
TCCATTGGATCTCTCTCAGGAGCATCGTTGGCCGACATAAGTTCATAAGCAACTAGATCATGCATCTGGTTATCAGACACCTTATATATGATCCAACAGCCTACAAAATCAAACTTCAATGTTACATGATGCATATATGTCGAGTCAATGAAGTAACAAGAGTGCACCAATCTGATATCTTATATACATAGGGATCCACCTTTAAAAATTAAGAGTGGAGCATGGGTACCAGGCCAAGGTTGTTTGGAGTCTAGGGTATTTACTTTGCAAATTTTGTATCTTGAAAAGTGAATATCAATTTGACCTCAAAATCAAATAGCACGATGGCGGTTGATTAAGAGTATGAAGGATCACGTAGCTATTTTTTGATAGCTGTTAGAAGTTTCCTTGTTCAATAGAAATAACACAAGTTGGCTGAAAGCAGTAAGAGTATAGAGAAGTTTGGTCCATAAATTCATTGTGTAATGCCATGTGACAGACATGAATGCCAATCTTCTTTTCAAGTCACATGTGATTTTTCAGTTTTTCCTATCAAGATTCACCTTTCTCACTTTCGTTAGATAAGTAGGTCAAATTTCAAATGTCATAATTGTATTTTGAAGCTCTGGTGGATAAATTTGACCCATAATGAAGATAGCTCCTACCTTCAAATTTCTTGAGTTGAAAGAGTTTAACAACAATGATCATGAAGTAGTTGTGTAAAAGATGTCCTCTACTTTCTTCACACTCTGAGTTGCCAATGTGTGATAACTACAATGAGAAGCAAGAGCAATTGAACTCTTCCTCATTTTTATTTATGAAGGTAGTTCCTACCTTCAAGTTGTGTTGAAAGATTTCAACAACAGTGATCATGAAGTAGTTGTGTAAAGAGTACCTATGGATGAAATTTAACTTTTCCAGTTTCATCTGTGTTTGAGAAATTATACATTATTTATGTCTGAAAAGGAAGAAGAAACACTCGACTAATCATTAGCATATAAAACCAATACACTTAATATCCATCCTTCTTTAATGTAAGAACTTAAAGGATTTGGAAATGCCTATTTCTTCATGATAATCAAATTTAGTGCCTAGAAAGTTTGAGGATAATTCTTAAAGAACAAGATTCCATCTATCAAAAGGACACCAAGGGGAAATGCTTCAGATACCTGTTGCACCATTAGGTTCTTCCCACTTTGACATGCGAGTTCCATCAAATGCCGATGTAGCCTAATTTATTCCAATGATGATAATTGAGTTTAAGAACATCAAAAGAAATATTGTAGTCAATACAAAATAGTCGAAAAACTCTACTCAGGAGGTACAAGTTAGAGAGCCACTTACTATTCCAAAAGGAAGCTCTTCACCACTTGCAAGCACAAAACCAGAACATATTCTGTTTAACTTCAGAAGTGGCCAAGATAGACATTCTTTGTTCAACTTCTCAAAACCATTAACATTATGGATCAAATCATCCAGCGCATGAAAGACAACAGGCAATGCCAAGGACGTTTTTACAGGATCTGAAGCTATACATATATCAGTAGTCCCATCAACACCCAACTCAGTCTTCAGTGAGAGGGCATCAAACAATTGACCAAAAGAGGGAAGCATCTTACTGAACAACGAATTAGTTGATATGGCTTTTATTGTAGTTCTCCTGGTTCTGAAAGGAGAATTCTTCAGACTAATCAAAGTCCTTCTGAGAGTCTCGAGAATGTCTATTGCTTGAGATTTATCAGATGCTTGCTCTACTAATTGATGAATGATAGAAAAAAATGCATCGTATATTTTTGTTACATGCTCATCTACACATCTGTGAACTGGACAAGATGAAGAACTTAAAGAACAATGGTCGTCAGAGCCAAATTCTGATCTTGATATGCGCCATTCCTTATCCCCACTTTGCCTTCCAGGAAGTGAGATAGAATCATTATCTTTAGAAAACAAGTTCCTCTCAAGTTCTTCAGCTTCACTGTCGTCACGTTCATTGAGCTTTAACAGCACCTGAGAGATGAAATTTTTACGACATTCTCTTGTTATCTCAGAGAGGATGCTTGCCAGAGCAGGCTCGGTAGTTATGACACGTCTAGACAAAACCTGCAATAAAAATGTCTCTGCACTCAAAATTTAAAGATATGTTTTTATATGCGTAAAGCGAAGAAGAATGCCCAATCAGATAAAATAGTAATACCTCATGCCACTTCCTTGTGTAACGTTTAGTGACATCATATACTCCATCTCTAGCTACAGCAATTACATAGTTCAAATTCTTTTTCCAGCTTCAAAGAAAAATGAAAGGTTCAAATTAATATGGAGACAATAACATTCATATATCATTGGTAAATACAAAGATGTAAACAGTATGTTTTATAATCAATGACCCTGAGATTTGATTGAAAGAAACAGCTGTGAATTAAGATATTTACCCTTTCTCATACAGCAGTGGATTGTCATATATCCCTTCACAAGGATCAAGATGCATCCATCTGCATTTGTCCAATGGATTAAATTTTCTGATACTTGAATAATATGAGCATACATTATAAATGGAGCAGCAGCAATGAACAAGTTTTACCTTCCTAAATATGGTGAGAAGCACTCTGTCCAAACATGATCTGTGAAGTCCAAGATCTAGAAAAGACAGAAAAACATCAGAAGCAACATTGGAGCAATCTCTTCTGGCAGTTGTTGTCAATACCTAAAAGGAACTTCTAGATATAACACAAAATACGCCCAAAAAAAAATTGCAAAATTTACATGAAGTTAAATGGACATTAAGAACAACTAATAGGATGCAAATCTTCTTAAATAAATCCTCATTTGTAAATTATGGCCCCAATATATAAGATACCATCTAGCAGGCACAATGACACTTTAAACAAAGTTACACTTTCTCATGATGCCAAATGATTCAACTTATTAATAAAAAACATCAATGTAGAGCCCATCCCCCCACCTATCTCAACTGCTTGCATGCATATGCATAAGGAAAATGAGAGCAATGTTCATAAGCATTGCTCACAATTACTCTGCCCTTAGTCATCTTCTGATTAAGTGGGTTAGAGACATTGATGTCTATTTGATTAAAGCGTGTAATAGAAACTTCAAAAAGATAATATAGAAGAACTGGAGAGAGAGAGAGAGAGAGAGAGAGAGAGAGAGGATATTCCTAGAACCAAATGAAAAACTAATCCACTTCTTTCATATTTACAGGAAGCACATGCTTTCTAACTTTTATAAGGTACCCTATGCCAAATTATTTTTATGAAGTTGAAATAATAGTAGCATTACAGTACAGAATCTCCAAGATTTAAATGAATACTCGGTCTTCCTAGGAGATTTCAGAAAGAGCATCAATTGAGACAAGTAATTTAACCAGATATCTTATGGTTGCTAATTCATAGTAATAAGAAGCTTATGGAGTTGGATTGATGACACTTCAAAAAAATGCTAGCTAGGAGAGACACATAGACCATCTCTTTCAATCTGAAAATCTAGAGCTAATGGTTCTTGAATGCGAAAACCAAATGAATTTCACACCAACTCATCAAAAGTAGAATGTAATAATAGAGGTAATAATTACCAATACAGTATTTTTGATAAGAAGTCACCATGAGATTTAGAATTTTGAATTTAAGAAAGAAGCCCTGAAATAAAGAGATTTTTGTCCATAGGATACATACATCTCCACAATTAAAAGATCCTTTTTGCTGTCATGGGGATCCCAACAGTAGCATCAATTTTAAGATTGTTTTGAAGCCATTTAGACACGCTGAAACTTTTCCAAGCCATGTCAAAATCGAATTTATGGAACTACCGAGTATCATCTCTTTTTTTTATCTTTCCTTTGTTTTGATTTTATTTTTGTGGAATAAATTAATTCAGGACCAAATATTAAAATCTTGAACTTTAGCACATTGAATATGTAATTAATTAGCGTTAGAGAAGGAAAATTTGGAATGACATACTAATTACATCCAACCATGAGAATTATGGCATTTACTTCCTGAACCAAAATTTATTGTCTGACAACAAATCATCTGCAATGTAGCCAAAACAAACAAAGTTGGATACTCAGAGGTCAGCTTCTGGGAACTTTGCCTTGGCCTGCCAAGACAAACTGGAGTTCCTATTTTCCACTATGTTCTTAATTTTCAATTCTGCACTGTCTGTTAACTCAATTAAGTGTGGATATTTTCACTGAACCAGAAATATTTACACTCATAAAAATGAAGGGCCCTTATTAAGAACTCAATAACTGTCCTATAAATCTCTTGTCTGAAAGAGAATAAGGTTTACTTTGAAAAGTAATTTACCAGCCGGGATTCATAGCCAAAAGCTCGACAATACAGTGTGAAGCAATTAGCCCATTCTCCACAGCGCCCCTTCCTTGTTTCCAAAAGCTGAAAGAAAAAATTATTAACAAATTTAAGATTCAAAATTTTCTCAGCTTCATATAATATCATACCTTCAGTGGATCATTGTATCTCGGGAAGCGGGTTATATTTGAACATGATTTGCAGCTGCAGAAGTCGAAAAGGGTGTCAAAATTAAGTATAATGCTGTTCAATATGAAATATTATTTATGTCCTGGTGAAGAGAGATGGAATTCTAAAAATTAGAGAATGTTAGCAGCTTCTTTTTGACAACTCTCAACCATTCTAGGATTTGCGACTTTGTTCATCAAATAGTTCCAGTTACAGCTTGAGCACTTTATAGTCACCTATGCAGTAGGGAATGCTGATTTTGAGATTGAATTCCATATTAATTGTCTGTACTTTCGGAAGGATTGATGGGCAACAGACATTGTCCACTGATCATGAGCCGCCTGTGGTATTGAGGGCCTTAGGGATGAATAAACAGGGTTTGACAGGCCCAGATCAGGTTGAAGAGAAACATCACTTCTTTTTTTTCTTTTCCTTCCTCTCTCTCTCTCTCTCTCTCTCGGCTGCATTCCCTGGATCTTCTTTGGAAGGGAGAAAAGTCAGGTCCTTCCAAATCAATGTTCTCATTATGGCCTTCACCACTGCAGTGACATACCCTTAGCAACTAAAAACCTCTACCTCAAACACTTCGATAAAAGCTTCACCAATCAAATCTTTTTGAGTGATAAATGTTCATGTGTGTTTCATGCATTTTTCGTACTGATCAGAGTATTTTGATGAAAAATCATTCCTTGGAAATCTTAACAAGCACATGAGGCTTGCACAAAATTCATTTACAAATATTGGTACCAGCTAAGGATTCATGAGGCTTTTTATTGCATCCGTGTCATTCACCAACTCCATACTACTAACATCATAGTAACAAGAGGGAAATAAAGAAAAGCCGCTAGGTTTTAGCAATGTAATAGTTACCATGAGAAAAATAAAGAAAAGCCACTGGGTGCTAGGAATGTAATAGCTTGATTAGTAGCAGGGACATATCAAGTTTCAAAGACAATTTATGACAGTTGACATGTGATAAAATAACACTAAAAAATAGGAGTGAGACACTGTCATACCAGTAAAGTTCAACTCGAGATGCTCCATAAAGTAATTCTGAATGGTTTGCAACTCCCATGCCCCGATTGGTTGTTTCACTATTGCAACTATCACAAGGAGGTGCATTTACCCACCTAGAGTCATCATTATTGAATGTTCAAAGATTTTTGCATGTCAGTTTCTGGAGTCAGGTGTAAGTCAAAGTACATGAATGATATGGCAAAAGAGGTACAAGATGAAACAGGAAAAAAGAAAATACAAAGATAACATGAAATCTTCTATTACTGTTATTGTTCTCTGCCAAAAGATATTGCCGTTCTGAACAAATTTGTTGCTGACCAATCCCTTTCTATAAGTAAAATCAGAAGAAGCATGAGGTTACAAATTGGGGTTAAAGTACGTACAGAGTAATCCACTGCATCTCTCGGATGATTATAATTATCTTCTAAGCAAAGCCATAGCAAGCTGCAACGTCAGTTTCAATTTTTTTCTTTCCTTTTTGATACTTCGTTTTCCTAAGTAGTACCAAAGCTCCTCATATATTCTTATTAACATCTTATACTTAGGCATTTGGTTATATGTTAACTATCAAAAACAAAATTAGAACTTCAACCAAAAACTTCAAGTATTGGGACCGTTTCCGGACTGCAGTTTGCAGTTGCTGAGTTACCCTAACAAGTGTTTTACAGATTACATGCTATTCTTAGGCATGTTAATTGCTCAATTGCTCCATTACTGATAGGGACATCCTGAAGCAAAAGATGAATCCTCTTGTTGAAATATTTGTGTTTATGAAAAGAACGATTGGTGTCATACAGTACATTCCAGGTGTAAACACATCAAAGAAAACTCTTCTAGCAAGGTTTAAATAGGACTCATTTATGACTACCAAAGAAACAATGGATTCAGACCTGAATGACTGCTTGAACCAGAAGAGCAACTGCAAGAGGAATGCATGATCAAGTTCCTCTTTCGCTGGTTTGAAACTTCCCTCCTGAATTGAAGTAGACAAATATGCGAATGCCAAGTGTCAAGATAGTAACAGAAACTATAGGATGAATAACTACAACTTGGAGCCAATCAAAAGAAAAAGACATGCAAATTCCTAAATAGCTATTTAATTGAAAATGAAATTTCTGAGGAATTCCTATATTTTTCAGAACATCTTTTCTTCATGTGCCAATACTTCCTTTTTGATTCTCATAATAATCACCTACTATGATGGATAGGGATTAACATCAGCCAGAATCAAACATCAAGAGCAAAAAAAAAATACACAATCCAACATTAACAATGTTCTCATCCAGAAATACATATGTCTAAAGCACTCAGTCCTGTAAACTAAAGCTCCGTACTTTTAAAGCCAATGGACAACTGTCTTCCTTCTGTCAAGATTAATAGGAGTGGAAAAGGAAAAATAAAATGTAGAAGAAAATCTTTGCTTCTTCGCCATGCCAATTTCCATCCTCATCCAGTTAGCACCAATTCACCACAATGCTTGTTCCATTCTAGGGTTATCAATAATTACTAGTTCCTTTGAATGATTTATGACGAAGAATAGAACTTCTATAAGAGCACATGACCTCTGTACAGGTTGCCATGTAATATTCATGTGCCTTGGTAAGATTAAAAGAGGTATATCAAAATTGATACTTACTAATAAACCTATTCCACTTTGTACATCAAATGATAAGACTACAACCCTTCCACAATCATCGTGAAAATTTTAACTTCTCTCACAATCATCACAAAATCTGTCTCCAAATCCAAATATATCAAGATCACTGCTCATAAGGGTGCGAAAGAAAAAATCAACTTCTTTTGCATGTGCCATCAATATGATGGAGATAAACATGGAAACAAATCCCTCACAAATATCCAAATTTATACTCATCACACTGATAAATTAGCTTCTCCATTTTCTGCACTGCAATAAATATTCAGAAAGTTTAGCCCTTCTATAAGGAGTGAACATCCATATGCCCCAGTCCCCCACCTCACCTCCTCTGTGAACACTCCAATCTAGATCAGGCCTCACAATCATCCATTTCAGGAAAATTTCCCGCCTTTCATATATTAACTAACTTGACTAGCAGATCTGTTTAGTCAACACTCCCCAAACCTGAGGCCCCACTTCTAATGGTGAAGGAAGAGTTTTAACAATTTACCAGATGATACTTATTTTTTATTCATAATTCCTCCTCAACAGTTAATGTATATAAATAGTACAAATATAAGGTGATTTAGCTCTGTCATTTGTGCACATTGTGATTCAAGGGATTTATTAACTTATTTATATCTATTATCTTTTGGTCTAAATGTCCTTTATGTACCTGTGGAGTCTTTGACCTCTACTTACAATTTCTTTTCCTCTTTATCTAATAACTAATCCACTTTAGCAACAATAAAATATACTCATGAACTTACTGAAACCAACAAGTACACTATAATATGTAGGTACGCTTTACAGAAAATCATACACTGTCTATCTCAAATTGAATTCTCTTATTTCCTTTAAAACAAGCAATGCAATTCCTAAATTACAATATATAAATTCAAAATGGTACATTCACCATGGAATGGAGAGTATACAAATTCAAAATATGTTCTGAGTTCCAAATTATGGGTGTCTTGAAGGTGATTTCAGTTACTCTTGATCTCACAATGATAATATGAGAAAAAATTAAGCTCAAGCAAATTGCAATGATTTAGACAAAGATGTCTGGTAGTTACATATGTAATTGCCAAAGTTCTATGAAGTGCACTGCGCTGTAAATGCTTTAAAGATCAATGGGCAGGCGGAAGTGGCAGGTGACAAGAGGTCAATGCATTATGTCATCTGCATTGCATTGAAGTAATTAATTGGGAGAGCTTTAGGGACTTGGCAACCATAATCTGAAGGTTCAGAGCCTTGTTGTTCTATTTTCATCTTCAAGTGTATAATGTACTAAAACTTAGTCATGGGATGAAATGAATGTTGAACTAGTTAGCATTAAGAGTTGATGAAATAGATGTAGAATTACTGGTGCTTTAACTAAAACATTTGTCATAGTCCATAAAGAAAAAAGATACAAACTCTTGCCAATTTAGATGCTAAGAGTTCAAATTCAGAGGATTGGATTTTTCCCAAAGTTGAATTTTTCAAATAGCTACAGACATGGAGGTTGAAGATAGGAGTGCTTACCCTGGCTAATGCAACCATTGCTTTTTCCTCGAGCTTGTCCACAGGTACTGTTTTTCGAGCTGCCTCCTGTCGATGTGGATCTTCATACTGTGCCAACACCATGTCAAACCAAAAGCAACTTTTGTTTCATTTTCCCCAAGCGTAATAATTGAAAATAAAAGAGAAATTACTATAAGAGTTTTTATCAACTATCTCACGTTCAAAATGAGCAAGCAATTTATATAAATACTTTAGTTTTAAACCTAAGTACATGATGAATTAAATCACTGAATCTGAGATAATACAGTAATAAAGAAGAACCGCACAGCTCTTAATTTTGTGTTCTGACTTGTCTTCTTACTCAAACATTTCGAAACATAACCAAGAATCTTTAAATTCTTGCAAAATGAGGACCAAATTAATAAAATGAAACAATAATTACCATTAAAACTTGATCAACATAAGGCCGAATCCTCTGCTCAACTAGCTCTCTATTTTCACTTGTTACAAACTGTTGCATCATTAACGCTTCTTCTTCTGCCTAAATAAAGACATCGTATCCTTAATAATTTTCCAACAGAAACAAAAGAAAACAACTCTTTGAATTCATCCGCTGCATAGAATTAGATATCAAACTGAAAAAAATCACAGAGAAATAGATCCCATCTGACTTCCTCTCCCAGCATGATGGAAATCAAACCCAAATCGTTCTCTAATGATTACATGCTAATTTCAAAATAAAGGCAGTAAAGTTTTTCTTTATGGTTTCTTAAACATCCTAGCTTACAGCAATTCAAGTTCTAATCCCTGTTTAAGACTATCTTCAACAAATTCTTAGTGAGTCACCACTTTAATCCAAATATGAGATAATTGGATTAAAATTAATAAATCATGTAATGGGCAGAAACACGAAAAGGAGCAACTTAAAGGATAAAACCTGCAGCATTCGAGCCAATTCTTCATCAGATGTCAAATCAGCAGCAGAATTTTCCATTTCTTCGGCATTTTCATCCTCATCAAGCGACACCAACCGTAAATTATCAGAGATCGATTCAAGATCAGAATCATCTGACACCTTGTGATTATCATCACCTCCCAATATCTAATGTTAAAAGTCAAAATCCCCAAGGCACACGCATTAGCATATGAACTACTTAAGTACCGACCATAGTTGTGAGTTAAATGTTTCGTGCAATTGCCACAATTGATCTGGTGCTCAATTCCAGAAACTGCTTATAATACCAAATGGAATAGGAAAATCTAAACTTGTTATGACATGGGGTAGGTGCCCAAAAAAACCCATGCAGTAGACCTGTAAAAATAATTTTCCCTATTGGTGATCTATGGAAATCACCAAATGCTTGGTACAAATGCCAGAAGCGTAATGGACAACAGCTACAAACTCATCCATTGATCGAGCAGAACCAACATACAAACATATTGAGATTACCAAATGCTGAAAGCAAATTACAAACACACAATACATACAAACTCTAGTTTCGTCCTTGATCCAGCAGAATGGACAGAAACACACAAGGTGCGTGCAAAGAGAATGGGTGAAAAAGTGAGAGAAGAGACCTTTTGTTGATCGGGAGGGATGGAGGTCAGAGAGAAGAGCTGGAATTTGAGCACCTGAAATGCAATCAAACAAAGAACAGAGAATCGCTTGAGAAGGAATTCAGAGATGAGATAGAAAAGAGAAGAGCGAAGTAAAGAGAACTTCGAAGCCATCGTCGGTGTCGTAGTCGAGGTCGAAGGCGGAGTCGCCATGTTGAACATTGAATTTGCGAGCTACCATCTTCCCCGATTCTTTTCTTGTCTTCTGTTGTACTCTTTGTTCCGCCACGAAAAAGTAAGAAATAGCGTTACAGACAGACTGTGATCAAGATATTCCGGCGACTAGTCAACTGAGGTGGAACCCCAAAAAATGGTTTAAATTGCAATTCAACCCCTCTAAAACAGGAAAATGGCGACAAGCAACAGAACTAAAACAATAGCCAAAATGCCTCCCCTGAACTTTCTTAAGGAGACACTCTCTCGGTCGCACCCCCTCCCCGCAACCTATATTGTTGTTTGCGTGTAAAATTGATTAAAATTGATCATAAAAGCTTGCGTTTTGGTATATCAAAGAAGGTGGGTGGTGCTGGCTGTATTAATAGGATAGTATCGTCATCATTTATTTGGAAAGAAGATTTATAATATTTTACTCCACTATCTATTCTTTCTTTCTTTCTTTTTTTTTTTAAATTGCAAAAGTAAAAAATAATGCATAAATGAAGGTATAATTTCAATTTTCTCCCTTAAGTTTGTCGCTAATTTAATTTGAGTCTCCTATCGTATTATATCACTATTTTTTTTTTAATTTCATCCAATATTGCCATCCTGTCAAATGATTTGTTAAAAGCTAATGGTTGGTCGAGTTACATGTGTTTCACGCAACTAACATCTAACATTATGATATTTTTCATTTTACTAAGTTTGGAGAAAAATGTTGAAAAAGATCCTAATTCTGAATTATAAGAAACCTAATCATTGACGATTAAATTAAACTACTCTGCGTAGTTTCAAGCTGCGTCGATTCATTTTTCATTACTCTCTAAGTTAAACAAAATGAGTGAGCTTATAGTTGATGCTTTCAATGCGCGAAAGAAGTAAGACATGAACCTAGGGGCTCCAAACTAGTGTGAGTTATGCTTCATCGCCCATTTCATTTGTTGTTCTTGGAAATCTAGTTATTTCCGTAATATGTTGAGGTTTAATTTGATATGCTCTAGCCTGTTCCTTTTATTTTTAATAACATGCACCTTCTTTTCTAGGGTATTTAGTGAATTTCAAGATGTTTAAGACATTTGGTTATTATATGTTTTTATTTGTTTACGGCACTCGCTTAAGATATGATATCATGTGTTTTGTAGTAAAAGGCGAGTATGTGGTTCTATTTGATGCCAATTCTATAAGACTATGTGTAGGAAAAATTAATTTGTAAGAAGAGTATATCTCTTCATTTGTTTTCTAGTTTAAAGTAGAGTATGTTTTAATTTTCTCAAAGTTTAATTCCAAATTATGTCTAATGTTAGTTCTATAAATATTGCATAGTTTAGTACTAGATTTTATTTATTTGTTTGTTTAATAATTTTTGTTTCAGGACAATGTCCATGTTTAGTGGTTTTTTTTATTGTATTTTATTTTATTGTTATGCAGATTTGGTTAGAGATACTATTATGTTTGCAATTTAATTATATAATGGCGGTTATAAAACTAGAACTAGTTAGATAAAATGAGTAGATAAGATAGATTACTTGGATAATATAGATGTGGATATATTTGGGATGATTGGGCTTAAGGAATACCTAAGGAGTTAGGCTATGATAATGTGCATATTAGATTTTGGCATAAGTTTGGGCATAATTTTGATTTAGGTAGCAAATGTCTAGAAGATGTTAAAATTTATACTATAGTAAATAATTTATTAGATAGCATGGTAGAGATATACATAAAGAATCTTAAGCAAATAGCTGGGCATTTAGGTGGGAATTACCAAACACAAACTCAATTTGTTGATCAAAATATACAAAACCAAAACTTTTCAAACTTGAAGGATAATGAGCCTATTTTGGCTTCATGTTTAGATTCTAACATGCCAAAGGATTGAATTGAAATTTCAGTCCAGCCTACTTCTTCTCCTTCAAAATCTACTTTTAATTCTAATTTTGAGTGTGATCATTTCACTAATAGTGATTGTGATATAGAGGAGAATGACAAGTTGTTCATATGTAAGTTGATCTATATATTGAGTTTGATGAATTGGGAAGGACAAAGGAGTGAATGATGACATGTACATGCTAGGATAGAGAGTGGGGAAGAAAATAAGCTTAAAGATAGTGATGACTTTGAAAGTGTGATGCAGTTTGATAAAGATGAACCCAATCTAAAATATCCCAAGTACAATTCTATAATTGAAAATAAGAATTCTAAACTGAAACTTGCTATTATATTTAGTTTCAAAAGTGAGGCTGAGTTTATTATTCAAACATATTGTCTTAGAAGAGGTATGCGGGCTCATGTTTCCAAAAATGATAAAAGAAGATTGAAGGCTAAGTGTAAGAAAGAGGGTCATGATTGATATGTGTCATATCCCAAAATCAAACCATATAATCTAATCTTGAGGCATGATATTCATTCCTAAATAAAGATCACTTATCTAAAATCATGATTCTAAAATAATTAAACTCCAGAAATTCCTAACAATCCAAAATAAAACCAATAATCTCATTCCCAAGGATCGAAATCATGCATTAAACGAGGATTAGAGGGTAAAAAATTTACCTTTGTGAATGAAAACAAAGGATTTGACTAGATCACTCTAAGGACTTTATGGATGATCTACAAGCTCTAACGGTTGGATCCAAGTGCTCCCCTTATAAAGCCCCAAAAATTGGAAAAATTGGCACATCAATTCATCTTTGGAACACAAGGATGCGACAAAAAATTTATGAAAAAATCAACCTCTAGATCGTCCAAAAGATCTACCTAAATCGGACACAAAATGGTTCACTAATGAATGTCAAAGTTCCCTGAGTGTTGAACCTCTAATGTTAAGCCCACACACCTAAGATAAGCTCTCAACCAACCTCACTTTGCTAGATAAGAGAGGATGATAATGGTGATAAGAGAATGGCATTTTTTAGGGGAGAGAGAGAGGAGAGAAGTTTTGATTTGATTATTCAACACATGATTGTATCACACTTTTGGAGGGAAAACGTAAGGAATGCCAACCAAGCACAAGTGGATGATCACATGGCATATTTATGAGTGGGGATGGAAACTCTTGGATGCTTCCATCTCACCTTCCATGCATGTTGGCCAACTTGACAACTTCTGTGTGCATTTGCATTTTATGTGCATTTGCATTTAAATTAGCAAGTAGATTTCATGTCATGAAATGAAATGCGAATTAACTTAATTCAAATAGACTCTTCCATTTTGATTTCCTCCAAAACTTAAAATTTTAATTTAATTAAATTAACTTTTTAATTTAATTAATTTAATTTAACTCCTTAGGTTAATTAACATAACTCTTCAAGTTAACTAGAGTTAACTTAACTTAAGTTAAGTTGACTAATTAATTGTCACATGGCATCAATTAAATTAATAACTTAATTTAATTGGCCTAATTTAACTCCTTAAATTATTTTGATTAATATAACACTTAAATTAGTCAACAATCGCTCTCCAAAATCACCTAGTACATGATGTGCTAACTCTTTAGAAAATCCCTCATATCAAATAAGAGTTTTCCTAGGTTTTTGTGTGTGATTCATTGGGCATCACTTACAACTCATTGTGATATTTTGAATATTGAAATATTCACATTAGCTTAAACTTTTTTAAACTAATAACTTTTTTAATTAATCTCAATTAATTGAAGCATACAGAATCTCCATGGTCGATGTCTAGCAACAAGTCCATGGAGCCCAACTAATTGGATGAATGAATTATATCATGATGAGCTATTATAGCTAACATTTACCATGTAAATATGGTCTTTTTATCTTCTGTCTCCTAGAAGAGGCCTAGGGTAATATATTTGTTGGCTCTCTAATAGCCTCAATAACTATTTCTCCACATCTAATGTTTGATTTCCCTTTGTGGCCTCAACTTTGGAAAACAAATTTTCATATTACCTTGTGTAAGAATTTTTTGGAATCGATCATTATAGAATATATAGGAGATGCACTCTTTTTTTGCAACAATGAGAAAATAGATCCCTTCTTGGATCTCACAAACTTCCATACTAAAGTATCTCATGTCCAATCTCAACTCCATATAACTTAGGGAAAAGTAAAAGCATAAGGATCTTAACACAAGGTTTCTATGGATCCTTAAGTGCAAGGACTAATTATATACACTATTGCAAACTTGAGAACTTACCATTGTCGACATACCAGTATGATTATCTAATGGATTTTCTTGGAAGGCTTTTAGTGGGCTTGTTTTATAACAAGCACACATTAACATGCATTCATGTCTCACATAGATTGCTCATGAAATGGAGTAATATCCAACCCCTTGGAATGTACATTGTTAGTGCAAGTCTATCCGAATCTTAGATGCCTCATCTTGTAAGATTCTATGACTTAGAAAATTTTAAAATCATGACCATAGAGACTTGTTTCATGATTACCATCATATGCATGACTAAGTCTTGAGTTTAGTATGATTTAAGGGCTTCAATCAAATACAAGTGAAGTATAAAAAGTGTAAGATGAAGATGGCCATTTAATAAGAATATCATTCAATCAAGATTGCATTACAAATAGAGTAGTTTTACATGCTAATCTAGCTTGCGAGGGATTATTCCATCAAGATCAACCTTAATTCTTTCTTAAAAAATGGTATGACCTAACCTATCAAACCAAAATTCATACTTGCTGAACTTAGCATAAAGTTCATATTCTTTAAGTGTTTGTAATACTATCCCCAAGTGTTCCTTGTAAGCTTTTTCATTCTTCGAGTAGACCAAAATATCGTCAACAAGAAGAATTATAAGTTGATTTAAATTTGGCCTAAACCACATGGTGTACTAAATCCAGAAATATAGCTGGTGTATTAATCAACCTAAATAGCTTTACCATGAACTCAAAATGACCATATTGAGTGTTTAGTGTTTTCTTAGACATATCATTCTCTTTAATCTTTAGTTGGTGGTACCCTTTTCTAAGATCCTTATAGTTGATTAATGTTCCTTCATTTTGGCAAGAGATATTTATTCTTAATCATAACATTATTCAAGCTATAGTAATCTATACACATCCTCAAAGTCCCATCCTTCTTCTTTGTATAAAATAAAGTACTGGGATTCAACAAATAGATGAACTTGACCAAATATACTCACTTTTGAGTGGCTTTTGCAATGGTACCTTAAATTCTACTAGTGCCATCCTATATGGTGCTTTAGAGATTGGGGTCGTTCCTAAAAGAACCTCAATGGCAAATTCGACTCTATGATTAGGGGTGTTAATTCCTTAAGAAATATATTAGAAAAATTCATGACTACAAGGATTTCACTGATCTTAATCTAGTCCTTAAATCTATTGAATAGGTAGTTAGGTGTCATATCTTACTTGTTCTCAATGTCATGAAATCAAAGTCATTCCACTTGGCTTCCATTCCCCAAATAGTTGAATTATTAGTTTCCCAGGCTTACATAAATTAGCTACTTTAGAGTGACAATCAAGGTGAGCATGGTGTTTAGACAACCAATCTATCCCTAATATAACATCATAGCCTTTTATAGGTAGTAACACTAAGTCTACAAGAAAATCTATACCATCTATATGTATATCACAAGCTTTACAACATTTACTCATCAGCAAACTAGAACCCATAGGAGTATTCACTTCTAAGTCATATGATAAATTCTCCATAGAAAGGTTTATAGCTTCACATAATGAATATATTATTGGAATTGTGCCCCTCAAGCCAATTAGATTGGCCTTCTAAACTATTTCCTTTTAAGACAACCTTGATTGGATGATATTCATTATATTGCTATCTTTATCTTATGCTCTTTATTTACTTCACTTGCATTTGGATACAGGCCTAGATCACACAAGACTAAGAGACTTGGTCATGCACTGGGTGGTAATCATGGAATAAGTCTTACATGATCATGATTTTAAATCTTTCAAATCATAGGATCTTTTGAAATAGAGCATCTAAGATTCAATTAGACTTACACTAATGATGTATAAATCCAAGGATCAAAGATTGCTCCATTTTATGAGAAACTATATAAGATATGGGTGCATGTTAGTAGGTGCTTGTTAGAGAACAAGACATTGAAGACCTATCGAAGAATCCACTGGACAACTGTAGTGGTAAGTTTGTAGTGGCTAGTTCTTCTGCTTATACTAGTGCATATTATTAGTCCTCTGACTTGAAGGTCTATGGTAATCTTATGTTCAGTCCTTATGATTTAACTTTTTCTTAACCACCTTGAGATTGAGTATGAGCTACTTGGCTTGGAGGTTTGAGAGATTCAAGAAGAAATCCGACTCTTTATCTATGAGAAGGGCGAATGTATCTCCTATGTGTTCTATGATGATCGATTCTAAGAAATACTTACGCAAGGTGATGTGATAATTTGGGAAGGTGTTTCCCAAGATGAGGTCACAAAGGGAATCAAACATAAAGAATAGAAATATAGTATCGAGGCTACTAGAGAGTCGACAAATATCTTATCCTAGGCCTCTTTTGGGATATAAGAGATAGAAGGACCACATTTGCATGGTACGTGTAATGCTAGAATGGTTCTTCAAGAACATTCATTTAGGCCAATTAGTTTTGCTCCATGGGCTTGAGGTTGGACATCGACCATGGAGATTGGGTACTCTTTAATTAATGAGATTAATTAAATTGAGTCGTTTAGTTTAAAGGAGTTTAAACTAAAATGAATATTTGATATTTCAAAAGTCACAACATGTTGTGAGCCCACGTCCAATGAATGATAGAACCTAATGGGTCACACACAAAAGCCAATAACATGACCTATTGAAGGAAGGAGATTTTTTTCTAAGAGTTAGAAAATTCACGACAAGTTTTGGAGAAGACAAAATTGTAGTCATTTTGGCTTGATCAATTTAAATATTAAATTGGTCAAATTAATTTAAGATTTAAATTAATATCTATTAATTAATGGTTAATTAATTG
>JACGDI010005475.1:1579790-1658875 GCA_014898725.1 Jacaranda copaia | reverse complement strand
CATGACCTATTGAAGGAAGGAGATTTTTTTCTAAGAGTTAGAAAATTCACGACAAGTTTTGGAGAAGACAAAATTGTAGTCATTTTGGCTTGATCAATTTAAATATTAAATTGGTCAAATTAATTTAAGATTTAAATTAATATCTATTAATTAATGGTTAATTAATTGATGTCACATGACTATCAATTGGTCAAAATTAATTTAAAGGTTAAATTTAAATTAATTTTGACTAGCTTAAATAATTAAGCACTTTGACTTAAGAGTTAAGTCAAATTATTATTAATTAAATTAAAATGTTTAATTTAGTTAAGTTGGAGAGTTAATTTTTGGAGAGAATAATTCAATGAAAGGTTCATTTAATATGAATTAGGATTTAATTGCAAAATATTTCATAAGATGAAATATGTGCTTCAATTAATATTCTTATTCACTAATCATAAGTTAGTGGCCACCTTGGCATGGACACTTGGCATCACCTCCTTAAGGATGGTGTGTGACCACTCCTATATATAGATATAGGAGAGTGACAGGCTATATGGCATGTGAGGTGTGCATGTTTAGTGTGATTTTCTCCTAACAAAATTGTGTAGTAGGAATCTAATTTTGTTAACCTCCCATTATTCTCTCCAACTCCCTTCACCTTCCACCTCCATATTCCCCACCTTTCTTACCTCATTCTCTATAGATATTCCAGCCATTATGTAGGGAATAGGCCATAGATTGGTGAGTGCACTTTTACATTAGAGGCAATCTATTTTGGTTGCTATGCTGTTGATTGGAGTAGTTTTTGGTAGTCAATTTTTGCTTGTTTTAGGAGTATCTCTAGTGTTCTGATTGGGTTGAAGAATATTCAAAGGGTTGAGGGGTTTTAGTAAAAATTTTAGCTAAAATAGAGGAGTCCATCTAAGGGAAAATTGATTGTGAATTTGCTGCGTTAGTGAGAAACTTCTTCAATAGTTGAAGAGAGTTTTTCTTTCTCTTCGAATTTTCTACTTTCACTCATGTATTTTTCTCTTCTAAGTCTAAATCCTTTGCATGTCTAGATCCTTGTCATGTTGTGTGGGCTAGTTTATTTAGTTTTTTTTTTTGAAAATATTTGGATCCTAGTGCCACAAAAACTTTTAAATATATGAAAGAATGAGTTGCGTTGGGGTCAAATAAAGCTTTTCCTGAGTGTTAGGAAATTAGAACAATACATTCTACCACAGTAGTTAGATCTGGGACTTCTTCATCCTTTAGCACATATACTCTAGCTGAAACTTTTGGTTTGGCATTATTTGAGTTTCCCAGACTACTTTGATTTCCTTTAGATAAGCTTTGATTCGCTAGTTGTTGCCTCTTTCATGGGCAGTTGCAGAGTAGTGTGTTGGTTATAACCACATGCCAAACAATGGCCTACTTTACTCCAATACTAAGATCTGCCATATCTTGAGTATCTATATTAGCTGCGCACCAGTTTTGGTTAGTTTGTAAGTATGGTTGTTGTATTGTTGCCACGGTTGTTCCACTCTTTGCCCTTAAGTCCTCTCTCCTTGTTGTTTTTAGTTGGATGAGAGTTTCTATCTATTTTGTTCATGGCCTCCAACTCAGCTAGCCCCAATTCTATCTTCAAAACTTTCTCTACTATGGTCGTGTAGTTAGGCACATCCATAGGAAATAGTACCCTTTATATGTTAGGGTGAAGCACCTTCATAAATTTCCTAACTCGTTTTGGTTCATTATCTAGCATGTACGGCATATACTTGATTAGTCATGTATGCTTAGCCTTGTATTGGGCAACTGAGAGGCTTGTTTGCTGCAGTTGGTTGAACTTATCTTCCCTTTATTTGTGAACTAACTTTAGGATGCACTCGTTGTCATACTCTTTAAGGACATTTTCCTAAGTTCTAGTAGCTTGTTGTTGTCTCCATTTTGCCTCTACTAAGTTGCACCAATGGCATGTCAATCCCTCAAAAAGTAATAGAGCAAGATTTATCTTTTGCTTTTCACTATAGTCTAGTACACTATGGTTGTTTTCAATACTCTCTATTTGAAGTTAAGCTTTCTGATCTTTAGGCTCCATACTAAAATGTTGTGGTAAAAAATGTAAGAATTGATCAAGTGCCATATTAGGAGGTGGTGGTCCTCCAAGTTGTTGGTGGTTCCGAAGGGCTTGTGTGAATTTTGCATTACTGACACCATTAAACTTAAGGGATCGTTACTTGTCAGTGGTAGTTGGGGTGGAGCTTGTCTATGTTTTACCTATGGATTGGCAGGTATCTATCTCACAATTTCTTGTTCATCGCTTGATCAACTTTGTGAAGCATTAGCTAATTATCTTCCTCGACAAACTCAATGTCTAGGATCAATTCTAAAAATAAAGTGATCGCTATTAGTAGTCTATACCTAGTGAAATATGAAATGGAATGTGAAATATGGTAAAATGAAAATATTTGTCAGATATTATGAGTATCTTTTATTTCACAATTAATAAATTGATTTGATTAAATTTCAATTTAGTTATTACTACCATTGCTCTTTTCCAATAGTTGCTTGCACATACTTCCTTTGAATAATTCAAAAACTGTAAAAGTTTTAATGATAAAAGAGGAAATAAAAGAAAGCTTTTATAACTCTACTAAAGTTTCAAACGCCATCACTCTTCAAATGTACCAAAATATCTAATAATGAATAGAAGTTTATTTTATTCATAACAACTACAAAATAGAAAATTTAATCTATTGAATGCAAATGAAAATTTAAAACTAAGGGTCCTATCAAACTCTAAATAATAATTCTCTTGTTCTAAACTTTATCATTTCTTGCAATAGGATCTATCTCTTCAATATCCTTATTCGAGCAAACTTCTTCAAGATCTTTCTCAGGGTTTTCTTTATTTTCCTCACTAGGTTCTTCCTCAGCTGGTTATTCTTTTGAATATACTTCTTTCGGCTCATTGATGAAATGAGCTAACAAATGTTGAGTTTCCTTAAGGCCTCTCATGGCTATCCTAAACATATTTTGATCTTGATAACGTTGCTCTTGTGACTTATTGCTTTGACGAATTAGCTCCTATTAATAGACTTCTGGCTGTTGTTCTAACTCTTTATATTTGTTCTTATAAAGAAGGTATTCTCTTCTATGGTGGTCCCTATCATCCTCAAGTTGGTGCACAATTATTTTTGGGCAATCATTTCGAGGTGCATTGAATTTCTTATAAATGAATTGCCTGTATCTAAGGTTGTATTGCTCACTATCTCTAACCTTAATCACATGAGGTAAAGCATCTAAATATTGAATTGACTTACACGGGCTTTGACTGAACATCTTATCCTACAAAACAAGATAACCTAGATTAATAATAAATAAAAATAAAAAAGAAAAAAGAAAATATCAATTCTTAATAGTGCTAAGCCCAAATTCCATAGTTTGAGGATCTTATCCCAATATAGCCTAAGTTTAAAACCTAGCTCTGATACCATTCTATCATGCCCTAAAATCAAGCTATACATTTAGTCTCAAGGCATGAAATTTATTCCCAAAAAAAGAAATCACTATATGAAATCACGATCCTAAAATAATTGAAATCTAAACATTCCAAACAATCCAAATAAAGTTTGTAACAGAAAAACTTAAATTGCCTAATATGCTAACCTCAACCAAAGAGCATAAAAGAGAAACTAATAAGCTAATACAAAATAGAACTAGTCTATTGCAAAGATCCTAAAATAAGACTTCAATCCTGATTCTCATTGTAATCATGATCCATCTCTTCACTAGGGCTAGGATCAAGGTCTACCAAAAAGAAATTGAAGAAAATATAGAGTGTGAGTAAGGGACTCAATGAATGTCCAGTGTGTTCAATGTAAGTTCATGAATTCAATATGATTATAATGATGTTCAATTAGAAGTTTGAGAAGAACATAAGTGAGAGGCAATCAAGTGTCAAGCAATAATAAAATAAGAATTCAGTAAATATTTTCATAGGGTAACATTTACATGTGATGATCACATAGTGATTGCTGTAGCTAGTCAACCTTATAATTATCCCCGTAATAGTCCTTTATCACTTAGGGCAAGGTGCGACCTTATCACTCTAGGTCATTAGGAAATTCTATGATCTACCTTAGCCACAAACAACTTCTGTTATCCGCTAGGGGGATTAGGCCGTGAGTGCTTGGGGTTCAATTGGCAAGCTTGCTATCGCTTGGTGAAGTTCTTTGTAGACCCAAACTAAGTTGGATCCAACATATAGAAATTATAATAGTAAATTCAATCTTTAGTTGATCATCGAATTTAACTGCTAGTCTAGAAGCATTAAAAAAAATTTATAAAAGAACATGTTTTCTTTCATTTAGAAATAAAATAAGAATTTTTTTTCTTATGCATAGTAGAGTACACATGTAGTGCAGTGTAAATTGAAAAGAAGTTTTATAGAATGCATTATTATATATAACCTTCTAGGTTTTCAAAGGTAATATTATATATTATATAAGATTGGGCACTCACCATATTGATAGTAGTATAAAAAATAGCTTATGTCGTGTCAAATCCTAGATCACCAGTGGAAATATTGATAATATTCAACTTAATCAATATCTAATGATAGAATTTCAATTGTACTCTAACTTATTTTATTCAAAACATTACATCTCTTATAGAACCATAAAAATTAAATTTCTCTCTTTTTTTGTTTTATTTACCCACTAGCATTAATTCCAAAATAATTAAAACTAAACTCCTATATGCACAAAAACTTGATCCTAAATATATTCAATCAATTAGGTTTGTCATACACACACACACACATTCATATACATTCAATTACCATTCCTTATAAAATCTCACACCTTTAAAATAACTAAAATTTCAACTCATACATGAACAAAGTCAATCAAAATAGCAATACACACACACACACAATTACACATACACCTAACCTTCTGTTAGATTTCTTATATATAAATATATATAGATACAAAATTAAACATGCCTTAAATGTTCTATCAGATTCCATATATATACATATACATATACATATATATTTTCTGCCATACTTACTAAGCAATCATTAAGTTCAACACTTAAATATATAATTGCACATACATATATTTGCACTGCCATTTATGCAAGAATTAAATTTCATGAAGAGCCAAAAAAAGAAAAAAAGAAAAAAAGAAAAACTAGGAAATTGATGGGACTAAGCATTGACAATCTAACTTCTATATTATAATATTCTCCACTAGAAAGCAATCAATCTTCAATAGTGTAAGGGCAACAATGAAGTAAACATAGCTATGGTAGATTGAATAGGAAAAGGACAACAAATTTGGGATGCCATCTGTAGGGCTATTTCTCTAAGGAGTGGGGATATGCTTTCACTTTTCCTTTATGTCTAAAAGTATAAAATCTACTATTAAAATACTACATGATATAGGGCATCTAAAATCCCAAGTTTTTATACCCAATTTGTGGCCACAAGTATAATTAAGAGACTGAAATTACCTTCCTTTCACCATTTTCGGTGGAGATGATTACCTTGAGAGAAAAGGAAAAAAATCTTGTAGCCACTCACGTCTTCTCTCTTTCTTCCTTTCTCTTTTCTTCTTCTATTGTCCCCCCTCCCTCCTTATTTGTGAGACTAGATTTTGGATTATAGGGACTATATATATAGGAGAAGTGTTTTACTTCAACTAGAACTCTAGCTATTTAGCTTCTAGGGCTAGGATAATCCTATTATAAATCTAATGTCTTCATTATTAATTCCTAATAATAATACATTATTAATTCTAGTGTAATTATAACTTATTCTTCCAAAAATAGGAATATCTAATATATATGTATGAACCTAAATGATAGTTATTACTATTTGGTCAGGAGATAATTTAATGCTATATATATTGCATTTTTTTAAATAATACATGAAGTAAAAATAAAATAAGATGAAATGATTAATTAAATATGAAAAGAATTCTAAGGCATTATAATATATGCGTATTTCATCTATGCAAAATGATAAGTCTTGGTAAATTAAAGCTTATAGTATTGTTAATAGCAAGTGTTCTTGGAATCAATAATAAAGCCTTAACTTTGGATGAATTAGGAAAATTTTCATGAAAAGTTTTAAACATAATCCTAAATTAGGAGTTAATCAGTTGAGGAGAGAATTTTGCACCATACTGAAAGCTAATGTCTCTACACAACATGTTTGCAAGCAAAATAGAAAGCAATGAAAATACTTCAAGGTAGTTGAAGGTGAGAAAAAAGATGACCAACCTAGTTTTGTGAGGTTGTCATTTGCTTTAATGCATGCAAAGAAGGACCTAAGGCTTGTAGGAAAATTATAGGTATTGATGAGTATTTTCTAAAAGGTTATTGAGGTGAGCAATTATTGAATGCTTTTGGAATTAGATCCAAAAAATAATATTTTTCCAATTGCTCATGTAGTGGTGGAGAATGAGAATTAGGATTCTTGGGAGTGTTTTTTTCCCTTTACCAAATGATCACATTGGCTTTTGAAATCAATATGCATGGACCTTTATGAGTGAGAAACAAAAGAATTGATACCAACACTAGAGATCATGCATCTTGATGTAGAAAATTGGTACTCTAATTTGGTTCTATTATTATTTTTTTTATGTATTTTAATATTTGTTCTTATTCTTTCACTATAATATTTCTCTATTATGTTTTTGGAATAGGTTCTATGTGAGACACTTATATGACAACATGAAGAAAATGGATTTGAAAGATGATTAACAAGAATGCACCATAGGCAGCAACTAAAATATAAGATTAGTTGGCAAAAAAACCTCCAAATAAATGGCGAAGGTTACATTTTAGCCCATAGCCAAAATGTGATGTTCTTCTCAATAACATGTGTAAGAGTTTGAACTTTTTCATCCTACTTGCTAGAAGTAAATTGATAATAATAGTGCTGGAAATTGTAAGAGACTTGATCATGACTAGGATGTAAGTGAATAGGGATAGAATAAGGGGATACGATACTCTTACATGTTCAAAGATCAAAAGGTTAATAGACAAAAACATGGAAGATGTAAGTCAATGCATCCAAATAAAGTCAGTTGGTTAGGACTTCTAGATAATGGGTGTGTATGACCAATATACAATTGATATTCACTAGAGGTCATGTAATTGTAGGAGGTGGTATTTGACATGCATAACGTGTAGAGATGCCACCTTAACTATATGGTGTAGGAATGATGAGCAAAATTATATGCGCATGATTTTTATAAGGTTAGCACATATTCAAGAGCTTATGAACATGTCATATTTAGAGATGAATGGAGTTAACTTTTGGCCTAAGAGTGATCTCCTAGCTCTTTTGCCATCATATTATGCAAATAGACTTAACAAACCAAAGACAATAAGGAAAATGGAGCTTGATGAACCATTGGGTTCTACTAATCCAACAAAATTGAGAACAGTCCAAATATCATTAAAATGCAACAAAAGTGGAGTAATAAGCCATAATTATAGGACTTGCAAGAAGATGGATGCTTTTACTTTTGGTTCACGTAAAGCACAACCTGAGATTCATCTTGAGATGACCTTTGGAGAGTATCAACAACTTCTTGATGTTTGTAGTACTACACTTTCTACTACAAATGTCATTCCCATTATGAAAAGAAAAACTACTTGTAAACTTATATTCTCATTTATTTTAACTATTTGCACTTTGTATTCTCAATTATCTTAACTAGAAGCAACAAACTAAATTTGTTGCTATGTGATTTTAGGTTAGAAAGAATATGGCCATCAAGCTAAAAGAGATATTAAATAATATTTTATCAATAAATGCAAGTATCTAATTGTAATGGATGGAATATTCATCACTTTTTTTTTTATTTTCTATTTTATTAACATGTTTCATTTGAATGTGGATTACTTAATTTTCAAACATGAATACACCATTTATTGTGAGGAATTGTATGAATATTTTTACAATATCTAACCTTAAAGCTATAGTTTGAGGTCTGAAGAAACACAATGCATCTAAAAACCTAGTGGAAGAGGGAATAATTCTAGAGGTGATTGTGTTGGTTTACCTTGAACTTGTATTCTGTTATGTACATTATATTGATGTAATTATATATTCTGAATTTGTACTCTGTTTGTTTCAGGAAACATTGACATGCATTAATGGATTTTTCGTATATATTTGGAGTGTCTAATACACTAACTTGAGTACAAATTTGACTGGTTTTTAATATAAGTTTCATGAGTTGTAAATTTATCATATTTGTTTCCTAATCTATTATCATTCAAGACCACAAATATGATAATTATTGTAAATACACACACCACAATTGCTGATACAACTAAAAACACATTTTTTTCTTCTTCAAAACATCAATTTCATTTTCTAGAACCTTTATTATGCTCTTTATTTTTCTTACTTTAGCTACTAATTTTTTTCTCCTTGACCATGAATTTATTTAATTGCCCTTCTATTTCCTTTTCTTCGCCAATGATCCAAGAATTAGTTGTTTGGATCCATATCACATTTCAAGATCCAAGCATATGAGCACTCCATAATAAGCCCTTGTTTGTCAATCTAGTTAAAAGGAAGCACAATTAGGTTGCTATTATTAACAACAGTAACATAAACTAAGCAAACTGAAAAAAGAGTGAATTACCTCATAATTTGAACATGCCTAATTTTTCTTCATGGGTTCAAATCTATCTTGGAAGTCTTCAAAGGATGATCTATCTTGCATCCATAATAGACTTGTTAACTTGGTGCAGCCCATTGTAAGACCTACTTGAAAGAAAGAAGAACTCATCTAAAGCCTAAGTTTTCTTGCCTATACAAGAGAGTGAGACAAAAAACTGGTAAAAAAGGTGCCTAATCTTCCCCTCAAATTTCCAAGTGTTAGTTTTCATTGAATCGTTTGATGGTAGGGCAACATGGGGTGAAATTAAGAAATAGTGGTGATATAATATGAAATGACTTAAAATAGAGTGATGCAAATTAGATTAGTGGCAAATTTGAGAAATGAAAATTAAAATTATCCCTTTAAATGAAATTACCAAACAAGCACAAAAGTTTAACCTTTCTAATGCCATTAAGATATGTTTGTCTACCCTCTAATTGCATTGAGAAAAGTGATCCATAAGCTTCAAAATTCTTCTTAGTTGATTAATTTGCGAACATCCCTCCCCTTGTCTATCATCTAAGCTCTGAATAGCAAGTTCAAACAATTTAACAATAAAGGCTAGTCTTTGCCTCTGTTAATGGGCTATTCCTACTGCAAACTTTTTATTGTTAGGCAAATTAAAGACTAGTGGACCACCATCTTTCAACATAGTTGACAAATGGTAAACCTCTTTTTGTCCTATATTTTGTCAAAGTTAATATCTTTTAGTTTTTTTGGATAAATGAATTGAACATTTTAAAGAATTTTGTAATGTATTCAAGATTATCTGATTAGGTCTTATGTTCTATTATTATTTAGATATGTATACTGATACTATATAAACTATTAAAACTAGTGAAATGTGTTTAACATTACCTTTTCTATTATCCAAGTTCAACAACCCTATTCAAAGGATGTATACTTGATGTGGATAAATTTTGATTGAAAGGGTAATTTGGTAAGTTAACCAAAAGTGGTCCAATAACTTAAATTTTTTAATTAGGTAAAAGGGTCGTAGATCCGAGGGATAAGTTAAGCCTATAAAGAAGGGCAAAGAAACCTTAATGGGCCAAAGCTAGTCAAGACAAAAACATTAAATACACTCATAAAAGGAACTTAGACAGAAGAAATCATTTGTAAAAGAATTGTGAACTTTCAAAAACTTTCGAAAAATAGAGATATGTTAGCAATTATATAGAACAAATAGATAGATGTGTTTGCACGTGTTTTAGAAGAAAGAACTAATTCATTACTATTTACTAGAAAGTACCTCACTTTATTTTTGTGTAGTATCGTTTTGACACTATTTGTGGAGAACTAAAATAGAAAATAAGAGCACAAGAATGCAGAAGAGATCAAGTGCTCATGAACTTAGTAATCATATGAACTTAACATTATAGGATATGGAGAGTCATCAACCATAGGCATTGCTCAATCTAACACCAAAGCTCACTTCGAACACTCAACCTATGATAAAGAAAATTCCTAGCAACTGGTCCTCACCTCGGAGATCCTATTGTACCCATCACTGAGGAGGTATTGAGGACTCTGTTAGGAAAGCCATTACCCAAGCTACGATTAAATTGATCACCCAATATGCCAAGGAGTGTCACTATCAAGAATTGCAATAATTCTCCTATAGTGGCCGAGGGCTTCATCCTCCATGAGAATATATGAGCAAAGAGTTAATTCTAGATGTAGCATTACTTCTTATCTTTTGCCCTAACATGAGATATGCACTTCTCACTTTAAGTAGATTTTGTCATTGTGTGGCAACAAATTCTAGAGTTTAGAGACATTCCTTGGTGCCACAACTATTTAGAAGAGTAGAAAGCTATTATCATCCTTTAGCTATTGCTCTCTCGAAGTGTAGTGTTTTTTCCCAAATGAACGAAGTTAAAGCATTCATTCTAAGAGTAATAATATCTCAACTATTGGAGTTTGATGGCATTGTAGACCTTAAGAAGCACTTGGATAATATTCCAACAAGAATAGAGCTCTACGATTTGAGCAAGGATGTATACTGCAAACTCGTTCGTACTACCCTCATCAAGCATGCCTTGATGTGGTTCAATTAGATGTTGGTAGAAGTTGTCATTAAATGGGAGGTGTTGGTATAACTTTTCCTCAAACATTTCTCCATCAACTGCAAGTACCTAAAATAGTGACTTATTTGTTCACCATTAAGCAAAATGATGGAGAATCTTTAAGGAGTTACATCAACTACTTCATAAAAGTTTTCAATGGAATCCTTCACATAAATTAAGAGCTTTTACCTAGCACATCTAGCAAAATTTAAAGCACCTAAAATTCTAGGAGTCTATTGCTAGGGATCCTCTTGCCTTGTTAGAGGAACTCTTTATGCTATCAAGAAGTATCTAGGTAGAAAGAACTATAATTTTGTAGAAGGCCTATAAACAATAGGCGCACGATGAAGAGAATAATAATAATAAAAAGCAAGGAGATCAAAGGCATAGCCTTTTTTGTACGCTTTCTTATGTAGTGATTCTGATAATGTATTGCAACATGATGTCATTCAATAACTTTGCAAAAAATAATGGAGAATCCTAAGAAATCAAAGTTAGACAAAGGTGTTGCTTCTACCATAATAGTGGATACACCAATGATAAGTGCTGATATGTGAGGACGAGAATGAAAAATTAATTTAAAAAGGATACCTCAAGGAAGACGTGGCACAAAGGTTGCCCAGCTTAATAAAGGGCCCATAAGTAAAGAAATAGAAGATTGCTAATGAAGATTGGATCAATACCCATATCTTGAAGAGTACTAAAGCCACCATGACCTTAATAATCTCCCTATGGTAAAAGTTATCTCAGAAATCTTTGAAGGATCTATAGGTGGGAAAGCACCATCATGAGTAGAAAGATAAGAAAAAACTAATGCTATAGATCCATCCTAAATATATTCAAAATGCATTCGGCTACATCCCCATCAACTTCAAATAGAAAGACATTTAACTTGGGAGAGGCGGCTGCAACAATGCATTAGTGATCTTCATATCCCTCGCCAATTTTGAGTAAAAAAGGTACTATGATAGTGGTAGCTTAGCAGGCATATTATTTTACGATGCATTTCTCCAGCTTGGAATGGATAGTGTGCAAATGCAAAAATTAATACCCTTTAGTGGGATTCATCGGTGACTCAATGGAATCACTCAGAGAATTAACACTCTCTTTCCCTAGGCACTCACTTTAAGAGAGCAATGAAGACTCCATTCACATACAACATGATACTCAAAATACCCATTTTGAACTTGTTTTAAGCAGCAATCTCCACTTACCACATGAGGTTAAAGTTCTCCATGCCAACTTGCCAAGTTAAATTGGAAAATTTAAGGGCGACCTGAGAGCAACTGGAGAATGTTACATTGAGATCCTGAGAGGTGTGAAGATCTCTACTTCCAAGATAGATGAATAAAGGGCTTATAAAATATTAGAAAAGAGATAAAGGTAAAGGTATATTGCAAGGCATCAGCCTTCTGCAAACATGTAGGCCAAAAACTGCCCTTGATGTTGTTTGACTATGACACCTGTGGCATCTTCTAATGCTAGTGATTTGCTTTAGTTGATTTTTCAATTTTTTATTGCCTATTTACTTTGAAGTATTACTAACACAAGGAGTTAATTTATTTTTCTTGATTTGAATAAACCCTTCTCGTTCCAGAATAGCACCTTCTTTTGTTATTGATATTTTCTTAAATAAATACATGTACGTAATGTTTTAGTATCTCTTCTTATGCTTTTAACCTCTTTCATGATTGCACGCACTCCTCCAAAGTGCTCTTGAAACCTTTTGGCATAAACCCACTAAAAGCTATCTTAGAGGTATGTTGTAGCTGCCAAGCATAATCACACTATATGGCCCTTCGTACGAAGGCACATACAGCACTAGGATCCAATAAGTAAGACTTTAAAAATGGAAACTAACTAGGCTACACATCCAAACAAGGATGTAAACATGCTAATGATTAAGATTAAGGATGAGGATTACGTTGTTTTCCCCCAAGAAAATAAAGAAGCTAGAAGAAAGCTCTTAATTCTTCAAAGACTACCTTCTAGCAGTACAGTAGAGTAGTGGTAGAAATTCTTCAACCAAACGAATTTCCTGGAGCTAAAAATTTTATTGGAGCTTCACAACACTTGGCTGGATCTATAGTCCAAAAGTTAGCTCAATCAAAACTTGGAAAGGTCCCCCAAAATTGCCTCCAATTCGTCGCTAGAAATTGGATCTCCAGAGGCAAAGCAATCTAAATATCTTGCCCATAATAAAATGATCCACACACCAATGCCATATTCAATTCTTCTCAATATTAGTTGGAGATAAATAGGAGAATATACAAAGGTGAAGGCTGAATTGGAGGAAGGAGAAGAAAGAAACGTGAAGTTTCAACATGTGAGGCAACACTTGGGAAATGGATGGAAACTGAGAGAATCTAATTCATATGGAAAGAGAGAGCATCTAATGCTTAATCATGCAGCTGGTCGCCCCTCCCTATATCAATATATAGAGTGAGGATAGTGTGATGCTAAGGTGGCATCACACCTTCCTCAAAGTGACTAGCCACTTGATTTTGCTTGTTGGCATTCTGAGTTTGAATTTTGCCTCCAAACTTTATTCTACTATTTTAATTAAATTAAATTCCTTTAATTTAATTAATTAATTTGAATTAAATCTTTAAGTTAATTAACTTAACTCCTTAAGACAACAATTGTTAACTTAATTTTTTAAGTTAACTTGACCAATTAATATTGTAGTGGCACTAGTAGTAGCAAATGGTTGGGTTGGGTTGGGTTTAAAATGGGTTGGGCTCAAAATGAATTTATATTTATGTGTTGAAAATAAATTAGGTTAAAAATGGGTAGGGTTGAATTTGAGCGGGTCCAATATAGAAAAGAAAAAAGTGTTAATGTTTTGCTAAATATATTATTATATTATTTTATTAAACTATAATCTTTTTATCTTTATTTGGTATATGTTAATTAATTATTATCAAATCCTTATTAATCACGTAAAATCAAATCAAATTATGTAAACACATAATTTACTTATTATTTTGTAATATTTATATTTTTCTTTTAATACAAAATAAAAATCTTGCTCAATGAATAAGACAGTACTATTTAAAATATTTTAAATTTTTGGTACAAAATGTTTACATTGTACCCAATAAAATATTTACTATACTAGCCATATTTGTTTTTTGTTTTTTACTTTTTATATTTATTCAATATTTGCAAAAGTACTACTTATTTTATTTTAATTTTTTCAATCAAGTCCATTATTGTTTATCACAATGATCAAATTCAAATTTGATTTGATATAAAAGTGTTACTTATCAATTTAAAACAATTAAAATATGCATATATCTTGAAAAATATGTCCTTTTAAGAATAAAAAAAATTATAAACCATTTAAATTTAAATTTTATATCCACCTAAATTATTATTTTTGAATAAAATACTAAAAAATTATTGAAATATAGTTAAATTTTTTAATTTTTGAAAATCTTATAATTGAAAATGAAAATAAAGTTAGGGCCCTTTTTTTATGTGGAGGCAAAGGAAATGAAATGGATAGCCGTAGTCTGTCCTCTCACATACTATCATTACAGAATACATTTGTTGTGTTTACATATTTATATTTTGGTAGTTTGTAAAAATTAAAAAAAAAATAGAAATAATTTTTTCTTTATTTTCATATTTTCAAGGTTGAATATAATCTAGGGCCTATAAAATTAACTAGCCAAATATTTTTATAAAAAATTAGAGTTTATAAACCAAATAATGATATCATCAATTTTTAGATCATAATCACAAGTAAAAAGTTACTTGATTAATTCATTCGAATTAAGTTCATAAATTAATATTTTAAAATTAAATGAGGTGAAGAAATGGTAAATGATTAATCGGTGATATATAATTTATCTAATTTTCAATTCATTATTTTTTTTATTTTTAGAGTGTTATAGAAATAAAAATTAAATGGAGTATGATCTTGGGAGAATAAGAGAATGAAAGGATAATTTTGAGGCATAAATTGGGTTAAATTATTTAGAAACCACATTCAACCTATTTTAAACCTATTTACATCTAACACCCATTTCAATCCATATTTAACCCAAGCCAAACCTAATCAAATTATATTAAACCCAATCAAACCCAACCTAACCCAAAGTGAATTGGGTTGGAATCAAAGGTTTGAACCTAATTTGCTCCCCTAAGTGGCACCAAACAATTACATCCTTAATTAATAGGTTTGATATAACTCTTTAAATTAATTGGATTAATTTAACTCCTTAAATTGACCATGCCACAATCGACCACAACCTTTGTGTCAATTGGTGAACCTTTAGTTTGCCATGTATGAATTTTTCTAACTCATTAGAAAATTCCCCTTCATCACCAAGGATATGCAATTGGCTTTTGTGTGTGATTCATTAAATTCTACCATTTATTGAATGTGGGCTCACAACTCTTTGTGACTTTTGAATATCTTATATTCATCTTAGTTTAAACTCCTTTAAACTAATTGACTTAATTCAATGAATCTTCATTAATTTAAGAGTACCCAATCTCTATAGTTGATGTCCAACCTTGAGCCAATGGAGCCTAACTAATTTTTTAAAATGAATGCTTTTGGAGAACCATTCTAGCTTTATGCGTTCTATGCAAATATGGTCCTTCCATCTCTTATCTCCGAAAAGAGGCCTAAGAAAAGATATTTGTCTGCTCCCTAATAGCTTCGATTCTATATCTTTATTCAAATGTTTGAATCCACTTTATGACGTCATCTTTGGAAAATTCCATTTCCAAATTATCATACTACCTTGCGCATGGACTTCTTGAAATCAATCATTATAGAATATGTAGGAGATGTACTTGCCCTTTACAACGATAAAGAGTAGTATCCCATATTGGATTTCACAAACCCCCATGTCTAAGTAGCTCATGATTAATCACCACTTAAATGGTCTACTAGGTGACTAGGGAAGAGTCAAATCATAAGGACTTAAACATAAGGTTACCATGGAACTCAAGGTTAAAGGACTAGTTATAAGCACTTGCATAAGCTGGAAGAATTGCCACTATCAACTTGCCACCTTTGCTATCTAGTGGATTTTCTGGATAGGTCTACAGTGCCTTGTTCCCTAACAAGCATCCACTAACAAGCACCTACCCACATCTCATGTGGCATTGGTCATAGAACGAAGCAATATCTAACTCCTTGGATTTGTGTATCATTAGTACCTATCCAGATTTTAGATGTCTTATCTCATAGGATTCTATGACTTGGAGGGTTTAAGATTATGACTGTGTAAGACTTATTTCATGATTACCATTGAGTGCATGACCAAGTCCCATAGTATATATATGATCTAAGGGCATCAACTAAATGCTAGTGAAGTAAATATAAGTATAAGATGATGATGGCCATTTATAGAATATCATTCAAACAAAATTGTATCACAAATGAGATAGCTTACAATGTCAATCTAGTTAGCTTGCGGGGCACAATTTCAATAATTTCCCATTTTCCCTAACGTCAATTCCTCATAGTCTTAAGTCCTATCTTTTCAAGATATCCTTCAAAGACCTTTTGCAATAGAGGTTTTGTCTATGAATCTGCTATATTCTTTTTCAAGGCAATGCTCTCCACACAGATGTCACCTTTGTCAATGGTCTCTCAGATCAAATAATATCGCCTCATATGTGCTTGGATCGCTGAGGAGATCTTGGCTCATTAGCTTATGCTACCGCCCTATTATTGTCACATAAAATAACTACAGGCTCAACAATGTTAGGCACTATATCCAATTCTTACATGAAGTTTTTCATCCTATCACCTTTCTTTGTAGCTTTCAAAGCTGTAATGTACTCCACCTCAGTGGTAGAATCGGCCGTGGTGTTCTGCTTGGAACTTTTCCAACTCACTAAACTACCTTGAGGCAAAATATAAATCTAAAAGTGGATTTTATGTCATCTACATTAGATTGAAAACTAGAATCTAAAACCCTTTTAAGTTTTAACTCTCCATTACCGTATACTAGAAATAAATCCATATTTCTTAAGTATTTAAGGATTGCTTTAACAATCCCCTAGTGACTTTCATTGGGATCAGATTGGAAACGACTCATAACATTTAGAGCGTGTTCCACATCTGATCTAGTACATTGAACGACATACATTATGCTCCAAATAGCTGATGTATAAGGTATATGGGATATTCTCTTTCTCTCGTCTTTAGTCTTAGGAGCTTGAGACTTAGAGAGATGAAGGCCATATCCAATAAAGATGAATCCCTTCTTGAACGTTTCCATACTAAACCTCTTTATCATCTTGTCAATGTACGAGGTTTGGGAAAGCCCTAGGATTCTCCTTGATCTATCTTTATAGATATGTATCTGCAATATGTATGATACTTCTCCCAAATATTTCATGGAGAATTGAGTAGAAAATCATACTTTAATACACTTTAACATCTCTCTTTTATTCCTAATGAGAATAATGTCATCGATATAAAATACAATAAACTACATACTAACCCCACTAGTTTTCTTGTACACACAAAGTTTATACACATTTTTGACATTCTTATCAAAATATATGTTCCAACATTGGGACATTTGTTTAAGTTAAAAAATGGATCTTTGGAGTTTGCAAACCTTTTGCTCACTTTCTTTAGATATAAAATCTTGCGGTTACTCCATATAAATTTTTTCTTCAATGTTGCCATTGAGGAAAATAGTTTTCACATCTATTTGCCATATTTCATAGTCATACTATGTAGCTATGCAAGTAAAATTTGAATAGACTTAGGCATTACAATCGATAAAAAGGTTTTCTCAAAATCAATACCGAGTCTTTAAGTGTAACCTTTTGCCACTAGTCGTACCTTAAAGGTTGTTTCCTCTCCATCAATTCCAAGCTTTTGCTTATAGATCCACTTGCAACCTATGGAAATGTTTTCCTTTGATGGATCTACCAAAGTCTATACTTTGTTTGAGTACATAGAGTCCATTTTAGATTTCATGGTGTCAAGCCAATCTCCTAAGTCTATGTCTGACATAGCTTTCTCATAGGTCTTTGGATTACTATCTAATTGGCCTATCTCATAAAGGAATCTGAATCTTTTGGGTTGCTTCTTGATTTGGTCTACCTTCTCAAAGGTTGCATGCAAGGTTCTTGATGTTCCCTTCTTTTTTTGCTTGTGGGATTTGCTAACCATCTTGAACTTCATCAAGCTTAGCAACAATGCCATTTCTATCTAATAGAAAACCTTTTTCCAAAAAAAATGCCATTCCTTGAAGTAAACACCTTTTATTCCAAGGGATCACAAAATTAATAACCCAAGGACTCTTTTGGATATCCCACAAACTTACACAAGGTGAATATACTATTTAACTTGTCTTTCACTAATCGCTTGATGTAATCAGAAGACCCCTAAACTCTTAAGTAATGGTAAGAGGATGCTTGCCATACCACATCTCATGAGCTATCTTTGGCACTGACTTTGAAAGTATTACATTTATTAGCTCCACCACCATTTCTAAGATGTATCCCCAAAAGGATATGGGCACATCGAAAAAACTCATCATGGCGCATATCATGTCTAACTAGGTAAGGTTTTCTATCTTGGCTACTCTATTATATTAGGGTATGTTAGGTAAAGTCCATTGTGAGAGAATCTCATTCTTCTTTAGATAACCAAAGAATTTGGTGATTAAGTATTTTGTCCCTCAGTTTGATTGAAGAGCTTTAACATAAAGTCTTGTTTGCTTTTCTACTTCATTTTTATACTCTTTGAACATTTCAAAAGCTTTGAATTAGTACTTTATAAGATACACATGTTAGAATCAACTATAATCATTGGTGAAGGTTATGAAATAGCATCTTATCACACTAACTCTTAGTAGGCCATAAACATTTGTATAGATCCAATCTAAAAGACTTGTGGTTTGCTCCATTTGTCATACAATGGGAGCCTTAGTCATTTTTTCCTTCAAACAAGATTCACAAAGAGGAAGGTCCTCAATGCCACTAACATTTAGTACATTGAGAGCTTCTAACTTGCTCATCTTATTTTCAGAAATACATCTAAGACTTGCATGCCAAAGAATGACATCTTTTTGGTTATTTAATTTTTTTTTACTTGATTGAATGTGTATTAATAAAGTTTGAGAATCAAGTATGCATAATCCGTTATATAATGTACCTTGTGCAATTAAAGAATCATTCTTTAATGCTTTCAACACACCATTTGATATGAAAAAATCAAATCCTTCATTATCAAGACCAGGAATTGAAATAATGTTCTTAACAAGTTAGGGTATCTAATAACAAGGATATAATACACTGCAAGCATTCCCCAAGCCTAACTTAATTACGCCTTGAACTATGGTGGCAAATCTTGCTCCATTTCATAGGCAGAGGATCATATTCCCTTTATTATCTGTCTTTCTTCTTTCCATCCCTTGTAACGAATTATAAGGGAAAGAACCATATGTAGTATCAAATACCCATAAGTAAAAATTAGTAGTCAAATGAACTTAAAAAAATTACATACCCTTCCCAAGGGTGGTAAGGTATTCCTTATAATTTCCTTTTCAATGTCCTTTTTGGCTACAAAGAAGACAAGTTGCATTGGTTTTGTCACCTTTCTTCATCTTTACTCCTCCCAAACCTTTCAAAGGTTGCTTCTCTTTTAAGGAAGAACTCTTCTTTCTCTTACCTCATTTTCTTAGGTCCCTAAGGCTTTTCAATTTGGAGGCGGATGCAAGCATAAGAGGTTTTTCCTTTTTCATTGTCGCTTTGGCCGTTACCATCATGTTCACCAATTTGTTAACTGTCACATTTGGCTTGGACAAATTAAAGTTCATAATAAATTGGTTGAATGAAGGAAGTAGTGATTGTAGGATTAAATCTATGTAGAGATCGTTATCTATAACCACATCAAGTTGTCCAAGCTTCTCGATGAGTCTAATCATCTTGAGCCTATAGTCATGGACACTAGAATCACCTACCATCATAAACGTAAAGAGCACCTTTGATAAAGTGAACCTTTCGTGTTGAATTTGAACAACATTCAAGTCTTGTAGGTGTTTGTAGATCTCATAAGCATGTCTCATATGCTAATGAGTCTTTCGGAGCTCATTGGTTATGGATACCATCATGAGGTACCTTGATTGTAGATCATCTATAAATTTGTTGAACAATTCACAAGCCTCATTGGATGGGTAATCACCTAAGGTATTTGATGGACTTTGATCAAGAACATAGGTCTTCTTTTTAGAGTTAAGAATGATTTTAAGCTTCTTTAACCAATCATGGAAGTTAGGCCCTACAGGCTTATTGTTTTCCAAAATAGTGTGGAGTAGGTTCTTAGAAATTTTCTTTTTGAAGATTTGAAAATTTTACAAGAGGTGAAAAATAGTATGAGCATGTGATTGAATACTTTATATTTAAAAAACATGTTTATGGTCTTTCAAGGATGTTTTTCTCACTATTTTATCAAATTCTGCACCCCTTAGAAGAATTCAGAAAATCTCATTTTTTACTGAGAATTAAGATCCTAAAGACTTGTGGGTGGACTCATGACTTGTGAGACATCCACAAGCAATCAAAAGGTAAGCAATGTTTACTAATTACATCTCATACAATTCTTGATATATTTTTGCCTCACTTTTCATGTAAACTCACGACTTATGCAATATCTACACTACTGGGTGTTAAGTCAAACTTACCAATCAAACTTTGATTCGAGATCATTCCATGACATCCCAATGCATGGAAGGCTTCAAATCAAAGGTGCGTTATATGCTAAGTATATGGTCATAGTTTTCCACCACAAGTGTGACCCTCGACTCATGAGACATCACACAAGTAATGATAGCATCGTCATGCCATTTACTATTGGTAGAAAGCATGGATTAATTAAAACTCCTTTTAATTTGTATCTATTTTAACTTAATATTTGAAGCACTTAGACATTCTAACTGGAGGGTTTTTGTTGCTTGCAAAGATCTCATCAATTTTATTTTTTTATTTAAGCTTTCTATATCCTAGCTATACATCTCGTACATTAATAGATATGAAAAGTGTAAATAAGTAAATGCACCTAGCATGCTCTTAGGGTGGGATGACCATGAGTCTAACTAAGTGATGCACTTAGAGCCATAGGTTCTCTAGTTAGTTGATTTTAAGTGGGTTGATTAAACCTTGCTATCACATGAGTATATCCCCATGCATTTATGGGTCTTCAAACCTCCATTAGTTTTTTTTCTCTATGCAACTTTTACGAGAGAAAGCAATCGTCACTTATAGTGATTCTACTCTCATAACTTTCACAAGGTAGAACAAGGAGGCATGCAAGCCCTATTTAAAATAATCCATTTCAACAACTTGAAACAAATAAAATAAATATTAAATGCTCATGATCATCGCCATACATTTATCATTCATTCAATACTTAAATAAACAATAAATAAATCTAGAATTAACAATTAATTCTAACAATTAAATACTTATCTCATAAACAATTAATTGGCCAAGCAAGAGTAAGCATAACATTTATGCATCATTGTAGAAGATTAACTTTAACAAGTTTTTAAAAGTAATAAAAAATGTCAAATATAATTGTGAGAACTTGTATAATATTTATGTATCTATTATGGGTGATATAAAATATTTTTGATCACAAAAGGAGCTAAAATTCACACTCAAAATTGGCCTAAACTTAAACTAGCCACTGCTGGCCTGGCTAGGGTGCATGGCTGGGCGGTAGGCGCACGCATGGCACACCAACTGCCTAGCTAGGGCTGGCAGTAGCCCTGTTTTGTGGTTTTGGGCGAGTTAAGTAGACTTTTACTCAATTTTTGTGCTCCAAAAAATTTAGGACACATCCTAAACATGTAATCACACAATATAGATGGAATTTCAAATCTAAAACACCTTTTAAAATGATATTTCAAGTGCTCAATCATGCTTTTAAAAACAAGTTTAAGTAAGAATCATATTCTCCAAAAATCTCCAATACACTCCAATCAAATTTGATCCAAAAATGACCAAGACTCTTTAAGGCCAAATCAAACATGCCATATCAACATATAATCTCAACCAATACCAAATCAATATTTAATGTTAGCAACTATAAATTAACTCAATATATGAATTAAACATGCTCAACATATGAATTGACACCTTAAAACATATGTTAACATAATTTCAATTTATCAAGCAAGAAGCCACATACAACATCATCCAAACACTCAAATCCATGAACTAGATCAAGTATTTGGTAATTTTGACCAATTTATCACATGAATAAATCAATCAGAAATCCAAATCATAGCATGCATTAGGCTTCGATACCATTTGAAGGCACATATAGCACTAGGATTCAACAATTAACACTTTAAAATTGGAAACTAACTAGGCTACTTGTACAAACAAGGGTCTAAACATGATAATGATTTAGATGAAGGTTGAGGACAACCTTTTTCTTTAGCAAGAAAAAAAAAGCAAGAAGAAAGCTCTTTACTCTTCAAAGACTACCTTCCAGCGGCGTAGTAGAGTAGTGGCTAAAAATCCCCTACCAAACGAATTTCCATGGAGCTGAAAATTTTAATGGAGCTCCACAACATCTTGCTAGATCTACAGTCCAAAAGTCAGCTCAATCAAAACTTGGAAAGGTCTCCTAGAAATGCCTTCAAGATGTTGCCAGAAATTAGATCTCCAAAGGCAAAGCAATCCAAATGTCTTGCCTCTAATGAAATGATCCACATACCAATGCTATATCTAAGTCTTCTCAATGTTAGCTGGAGATAAAAAGGAGAATATGCAAAGATGAAGCCAGAATTGAAGATGTGAGAAGAAAGAAAAGTGAAGCTTCAACACACAAGACAACATTTGGGAAATGGAGAAAAATTGAGAGAATCTAATTCACATGGAATGAGAGAGCATCTAATGCTTAATCATGCAACTGGCTACCCCTATATATATCTATATATAGAGTGAGGATGTTACAATACTAAGGTGCCATCTCACCTTCCTCAAGGTGACTGCCCAATTGGTCTTGCAAGTTAGCATTGTGAGTTTGAATTTTCCCACCAAAATTTATTCTCCTATTTTAATTAAATTAAACTCCTTTAATTTAATTAATTAAGTTGACTTAACTCTTTAAGTTAATTAACATAACTCCTTAACCCAATTAACTTAACTTTTTAAGCCAACAATTGTTAACTTAACTCTTTAAGTTAACTTAACTAATTGATATTGTAGTGGTATCAAATAATTAACTCCTTAATTAATTAATTTAATTTAACTCTTTAAATTACTTATATCAATTTAACTCTTTAAATTGACCATGCCACAATCAACCAAAACTTTTATGTCAATCAGTCAATCTTTAGTTTGTCATGTAGGAATTTTTCTAACTCCTTAGAAAATTTTCCTTCATCACCAAGGATATGCAATTAGCTTAGGTTCTACCATTCATTAGATATGGGTTCACAACTCTTTGTACTTTTGAATATCTTATATTTATCTTAGTTTAAACTCCTTTAAACTAGTTGACTCAATTCAACTAATCTCTATTAATTGAAGAGTACCTAATCTCTATAGTCGATGTTTAATCTCAAACTTATGGAGCCCAACTAATTGGCTGACATAAATTCTTTTGGAGAACCATTCTAGCTCTATGCATTTCATGCAAATAAGATTCTTATATTTTCTATCTCCCATAGGAGGCCCGGGATAAGATATTTGTTGGCGCCCTAATAGCATCAATTTCATATCTCTATTCAAATGTTCGAATCTACCTTATGACCTCATTTTTGGAAAACTCATTTTTTAAATTATCATTCTGCCTTGCACAAGAACTTTTTGGAATAAATTATTATAGAATACATAGGAGATGTAGTTGCCTTTCACAACGATAAAGAGTTGGATTCTATCTTAGATCTCACAAGCCTCTATGTTTTAGTAGCTCATGCTCAATCACCACCCAAATGACCTATTAGGTGACCAGGGAGGAGTCAAACATGAGAGCCTAAACATAAGGTTACCATGGATCTTTAGGTCAATGGACTAGTTATATGCACTAACGTAGATTGGAAAACTTGCCATTATCGACTTGCCACTTTGGCTATGTAGTGGATTCTCTGGGTAGGTCTTGAGTTCCTTGTTCCCTAACAAGCACCCACTAAGAACACCTACCCACCTCTCATGTGGCATTGCTCATGGAACAAAGTAATATCTCGAAAGCGAGATATGCAGTAGGATTTATAATCAAAACTTCAAAACATAAAATAACTAGTGCCTATATACATCCCAAGGATCTAGTTATGCCTTGGATTCAGATTTAGATAGAGGATTACCTTGATAAGCAAATCCAAGATGAAACAAGTGAACACTTCATCGGTTCCAGAATCTGCCCACTCATGGCATAGTGAAAGGATTGCGACGATTACCCTACCAAATCACCTCCAAAAATTATACAAATATCACTAGAGATATCCAATACCTTGAAGAATCTCCATTCAAAAATTCAGATTTATTGGCCATCTAGATCGTCCTAGAGAAAATAGCAAAGTCAGACCTCATGCAGAGAGCTCTCTAGAAATAGAGCAGGGCATATGTCTTGCCTCTATTGAAATAGTCTACACACCAATGAGACTTCCTAGATCATGAGTCTTTTCATTCGAATAAGATCAAATATTTGGTGATGACAGAGGCTAAATTTGGCATAGGAGGATGAAGAAAGAAGCATAGCCTTCAACATATGAAATGCTAGCTTGCAAATATTTTGGAGGGAAATGAAGAATCTAATTTTTCATATCATTTGTCATATACATAAGCTCTTCTCTCTCTCTATATCTATGTATAGAGGCTAAAAATGTGTGATGCCAAGTTGGCATCGCACAATGCATGAGAGGGGGTGGCCAAGTGGGGTTGCTTAAGTGGAAAAATTTGAATCCAAATCTCATTTGAATTTCATTTACATCTTAATTACATCTGGAATCTCATTTCAAATTAATTAAGATGCCATCTCAACTGTCATTTGAGTCTTCCCTCCAAAATTCATTCTTCCTTAATTAATCAAATTAAACTCTTTAATTTAATTAATTTTCCTTTAACTTAACTCCTTAAGCTAAATTCGTTAACTTAACTCTTTAAGTTAACTTGACCAATTAATGGTCATGTTGGCACCAAATAATTAACTCCTTAATTATTGATCTAATTTAACTCTTAAATTATTTGATTAACTTAACACTTAAGTCAATCAAGCCAAAATTGACCCTCAAAGTTGGCCCCAAAAAGTGGCCCACTAGGAGACACCATTTTCTAACACCTTAGAAAATTCTCCCCATTAATTAGGAAGCTAATTAAATTTTGTATGTGACCTAATAGGTTCTACCATTCATTGGACATGGGCTCACAATGCTTTGTGACTTTTAAATATCTTATATTTATTCTAGATTAAAACTCTTTTTAAACTAGTTGACTCAGTTCAATTAATCTCATTAATTGAAGAGCACCCAATCTCCTAGGTCAATGTCCAGCCTCAAGCCCATGGAGTCCAACTAATTGGCTGAAATGAATATTCTGGAGAACTATCATCGTTTTACGTGTGCCATATAAATATGGTCCTTCTATCTCCTATCTCCCGAAAGAGGCTTAGGACAAGATATTTATTAGCTCCCTAATAGCCTTGATACTATATCACTATTCTCAATGTTCGATCTCTGCTATGTGACCTCATCTTTAGAAAAATCCTTTTCTAAATTATCACACCACCTTGCGTAAGGATTTTAGGTAATCGATCATCATAGAACATATTGGAGATAAACTTGTCCTTCACAATAGCGAAGAGTCGGATTCCACTTGGATCTCACAAACCTCCATGCCAAGTAGCACATGCCCAATCTCAACCCAAAAGACTAACTAGGTGGTCAAGGTTGAGTTAAAGCATAAGGACTAGACATAAGGATACTATGGATCCTCGGGTCAAAGGACTAATAATATGCATTAGTGTAAGTAGGAGAACTAGCCACTACCGACTTGCCACTTTGACTATATAGTAGATTCTCTGATGGATCTTTTATACCTTGTTCTCTAACAAGGATCTTTTATGCCTTGTTCTCTAATAAGCACCTACTAACATGCACCCATATCTCATATAGTTGTTCATGGAATGGTGCAATCTCCAACCCTTAGATTTATGCATCATTAGTGCAAGTCTATCTTAATCTTAGATGCCTCATCTCATAAGATCCTATGACTTGAAAATTTTAAGATCACGATGATGTGAGACTTATTCCATGGTCACCGAACCAAGTCCCGTAATCATAGATGATCTAAGGGCTTCATCCAAATGGTAGTGAAGTAAAACAAAGCATAAGATGAAGATGTCTATATAAAGAATATCATCAATCAAGATTATATCACGAGTGAAATAGTTTATAAAGCTAATCTCATTAGCCTATAGGGCACTATTCTAATAATCTCCCACTTCTCCTAAAGTCAATGCCCTATGGTCTTGAGACCCATCTTCGTAAGATGTCCTCCAAAGACCTTTAGCTTTTAGAGGTTAATACAGTGGTTCTGCTATATTCTTTTATGAGACAACTTTTATCCACTCAATTGTCATCTTTATCAATTGGTATCATATATCAAATGATAATGTATTTAATTAGTTTGGATCATTGATGAGATCTTAGCTCAAGTCCTAAATTATCTTTCAAAGACAATTGTAAGATCATGCACGCTAAGCACTACATCCAACCCTTGGATGTAGTTTTTATCCAAACACATTCTTTTGTGGTTTCCAAAACCACAAAGTATTTCACCTTAGTGGTTATTTAGGCTATGGTGTCTAGTTAGAACTCTTCCAACACACCATGCCACCATTAAGGTAAATTATGTATCCAAACGTGGATATTAGGTCATCTACATTGAAGTGGAAACTGATATCCAAAAACTTTGCGAGTTAAAATTCTCTATTGCCATATACTAAAAACAAGTCCTTAGTTTTTCTTAAGTATTTAAGGATAGTTTTTATAGCCATCCGGTGACTCTCATAGGGGTTAGATTAGAACCTACTCATAACACTTAGTGAGTGTGCCACATCTAATCTTGTACATTAAACTACATATATTATGCTCCCTATCATCGAGACATAGAGTATTTGGGACATTCTTTATTTCGTTTCCTCAGTCTTAGGGGCCATGGACTTGGAAAGACTAAAATCACGTCCCAAAAAAAAGAATCCCTCTTGGATTCTTCCATACTAAACCTCTTTAGTATTTTGCTCAATGCACGAGATTTGGGAAATCCCCATCACCCTCCTTGATCTATATCTATAGATATGCATTCCCAACATATAGGATGCTTCTCCTAAATCCTTCATAGAGAATTGTGTAGATAACTATACTTCAGTGCATTCTAACATTTCTACCTCATTCCCAATGAGAAGGATGTTATCAACATAAAGCCTAACAAACTATATACTGCTTCCACTAGCCCACTAATACACGCAAGGTTTATACACCTTTTTGACAAAGCCAAACAATTTGACTATCTTATGAAAAACGTATGTTCCAAGTTTGGGATGTCAATTAGAGTCCATAAATGGATCTTTGGAGTTTGCAAATCTTTTGCTCACTCCGCTTGGATGTAAAATTTTGTGGTTGCTCTATATAAATTTCTTCTTTAGTATCATTATTAAGGAAAGCAGTTTTCACATCCATTTGCCATATCTCATGGAAATAATATGCAACTATAGCAAGTAGAATCCGAATGGACTTAAGCATAGTGACTGGTGAAAAGATTTTCTCAAAATTAATATTGGGTCTTTGAATGTAACCCTTTTCCATTAGTTGCGCGTTAAAAGTCATCACTTCTCCATCTTTCCCAAGCTCTCGCTTATAGATCCCCTTGCAGCTAATGAGAACTATTCCCTTTGGTGGATCTATCAAAGTCCATACTTTGTTTGAGTAAATGAAGTCCATTTTGGATCTCATGGCTTCAAGCCAATGTTTTGAGTCTATATTTAACATAGCTTTCTCATAGGTCTTTAGATCTCTATCCATTTGACCTATCTCATTAAAAAATCCAAACTCTTCAGGTTACTTCTTAATCCGGTCTGACCTTTTTAGAGGTTATGTGTGAGGCTTTTTAATATTTATTTATTTCTACTACTTGTGAGATTTATTGATCATCTTAAAATTCACTAAGTTCAATTACAACGCCTTTTCTATTTTACAAAAATTTCTTTTTCAAAAAGTTGACATTCCTTAAAATAAATAGATTTTATTTTACAGGATTATAAAAGCAATAACCCATAGGCTCTCTTGGGTATCCCACAACTTGCACGAGATAGATCTACTATCCGACTTATCTATTGCTATCTGTCTCATGATGGTAGGAGATCCCCAAACCTTTAGATAGTGGTAAGAGGGTGCTACACCATGCCATATCTCATATGGTGTTTTTGACACCGACTTTGAAAGTACTATTCTTAGTAACTTCGTTATCGTCATTAAGGTGCATCTTTAAAAGAATATAAGCACATCAAAGAAGTTCATTATGAAACGTACCATGTCCAACAAGGTACGGTGTTTCTTTTCGGCTACTCTATTATGTAGGGGTTCACCAAGTGGAGTCCATTAAGCGAGAATCCCATTCTTTTTTAGACAATCCAAGAATATGGTACTTAAGTATATTGTCTCTCAATCTAATCGAAGGGCTTTAGTACTAAGTCCCTTTTACTTTTCTATTTCTTTTCTATACTCTTTAAACTTTTCAAAGGCCTCAGACTTGTACTTCATAAGATACATTTGTTCGAACCGACTATTACCTTTGGTGAAAGCGATAAAGTAAGAATAGCTTACTCTCCTACTAACTCTTAGTGGTCCACAAATATCTGTATACATTAAATCTAAAGAATTTATGGAGGGCTCCATTTGTCCTACAAAAGGAGCTTTGGTTATTTATCCCTTCAAACAAGATTCTCAAATAGGAAGGTTCTCAATACCACTAACAGTTAGTGCTTTGAGAGCTTTTAACTTGTTCATCCTAATTTTTGGACCACACCATGGCATTATCTTGGATATCCAATTTCTTACTCAAGTGAGAGTGCATTAGTGATGGTTGAGAATTTAATATGTACGTTCCTTTGTTAATTGTACCATAAGCAACTAAAGAACTCATTCTTTAATGCCTTCAATCTCCTATTGATGTAAAAGGATCAAATCCTTCACTATCTAAAAATGAGAATTGAAATAATGTTCTCAACAATATATGGTACTATATGACAAAGGACTAATACAAGTATGGAGTTCTCTAAGTCTAACTTATTGTACGCCTTCGGCTTTGGACACAACTCTTGCTTCTTAGCCAAGTGGTGGATCATATTCACATTACTTAGTTCTATTCTTCTTTCTATTCTTTTGTAATAGCTTACAAGGAAAAGAACCACATGTGATATCATATATCTATGAGGAAGAATTCATCCTAAATGCACCTCAATAAAGTACATGCCCTTCTTAAGGGCTACAAGGTATTTCTTGCAATAGTGCTTCCAATGGCCTATTTTGCCTAAGTAGGAACAAATAATATTGACTATTTCCTCTATGATCTTCTTGACTCCTTCGAATGCCTTTGATAGTTGTTTTCTCATAGAGAAAGAACATTTCTTCCTTTTCATATCCCTTTCTAGCACCCCTAGGGCTCATAGACTTGGAAAAGGAAACAGGTGTCAAAGTTTTGCCCTTATTGTGGTAGTCTCTTTCTAAATAAACACTTTGATCAATAAAACTCGATAAGGATGTGAGGATCAAATATTCATAGAGATCATTATCTATCACAACGTTTAAGTTGAAAAACTTCTCCAAACCTAATCATCTTTAGACGATAGTCGATGATGTGACTTCCCATTCATCCTAGCTTGAAAAGTCTCCTTTGGCAACATGAACTTTTCATACCTTGTTTGCTTTTACAACTCTTTGTAAACTTTATCCAAGGTATAATTCATGTGTCTTTGAGACTTTTAAAGTTTGTAGGTACTATGATGAGACTAAGGGATAGGATGATCCTAAGCCCAATTCATGAACTTTTCACATGTCTCTAGATCTACATTAATCCCAAAGGAATTAGGAGTACCATGATATAAGACCTATATCCGCTTGTAGGAATTTAGAACGATTTTTAAGGTTAAGTTAATCATGGAAGTTTGGCCTAGTTGGTTTATTGGTTTCCAAAATAGTGTTGAGTGAAATTTTAACCATTTTAGAGATTTCACAAATCCTTAAAGGTGAAAAAAAGAATACGTGCATGTGATTGAATTTGATATTAAAATATGTTCATAGTCTTTCAAGAATTTTTTTCTCCCACTATTTTATCAAATCCTTCACCCCCCATGAAGAATTTGGGAAATCACATTTTCAAGTGTGAATCAAGACCCTAATAACTTGTCAATGGACCCCTGTGACTGAGCGTTATCCACGAGCAATCAAAGGGTAAGCAACTTTTGCTAATTGCAACTCATGCAACTTTTGATATATTTTGTCTCATTTTTCATATAAACCTACATGTCCGTGTGCGATCTATACTACTAAATGTTAAGTCAAGCCTATAATTCAAACTTTATCTCAAGATGGCTTCCCGACATCCCCCATGAATGAGTGCCAATGTGCGAGGGTTCCTAAGTCAAATGTGTATCTTATGCTAAGTGTATGCTCAGCTTTCCTCTTAAGTGTGACCTCCATGACCAAGTGCTATCACACAAAATCAATAGCATCATCATCGCATACACTATTGGTGGAAGGCTTTGATTAATTAAAACTCTTTTAATTTGTATCCATTTTGACTTAATATTTGAAAATACTAAGACGTTCTAAGTGCAAGTTTTTGCTTGCAAAGATCTCATCATCTTATCTTCTTATTTAGGTTCTCTATATCCTAATAATGCATCTCATACATCAATAGGATATGAAAAGCATAAATAAGTAAAAAATCCAAGCATGCTCTTAGGGTGGGATGACCATGAGTTTAACCAAGTGATGCATTTAGAGCTATGGGTGCATTACTTCGGTTGATTTTAAGTGGGCTGAATTAAACTAAACTATTACATGAGTGTGTCCTATACATTCATGGGTCTTCAATTGGCTTTTATGTCTCCATTGAACTCCTTGCTCCATACGACATTTACTTGAAATGAAAATCCTCACACCTAGTGGTTCTTCTCTTATAACTTTTACAAGATAGAACAAGAGGCATGCAAGCCCCATTTAATACAACCATTTCAACAACTTTAAAACAAATAAAATCAATTTAAAAAAAAGGCTCACGATCATCCTCATTCATTCAACAATTAAATGAACAATAAATAAATCTAAAATTAACAATTAATTCCAGCAATTAAATGCTCATCTTATAAACAAATAATTGAACCAAGCATAACACTTATTCCAAAAATTGGAGATCAACTTTAACCAATTTTCAAAAGCATTCAAATATGTCAAACATAATTTTGAGGCATAGCACAACACTTGTGCAATTAATGTGTGTAGTGCAAAAATTTATTGAGCATTAAAGGAGTTGAGAAAACAACTCAAAGCTCACCAAACACCCTTAAACTTGGGCTGCCTGGCAGCCCTTGGCACACAGCTGGGCAGCCTGTGCGCATGGTGTGTGCATATTGCCTAGCTAATGCCTAGGTTGTGTCGGTAGCCTTGGTTTTTGTGGTTTAAGGCTTGCCAAGTGTGTCTTCCACTTAACCTTCATGCACCAATAATTTTAGCACATGTTTTCAACATCATAACACACATTTTTGATCAATTTTCAGATTCAAAACACCTTTTAAAACTGGAAATTCAAGTGCTCAAACATGCATTCAAAAATTAGAAAAAGTAAGAATCAAAATTTTCAAGTAGTCTCCAAAATAATACCAACCATATTGAATTCAAAATAGACCAAAAGCCTTTTAGTCATACATGAACATGCTATATCAACATATAACATCAATTAATGCCAAAACACTTAATCACTATGAATTAAAACATACTAATAACGTGAATTAACACTTAAATCACATAATATCATGCTTTTAATTCATCATTTAGGGAGCCACATATAAATCAACCAAATTCTCTAATCCATCACTTGAATCAAGAATATGGTGATGAAGATTAATCCATCACATGAATCAATCAACCAAGCAAAATTCAAATCTAAGCATGATTTAGGCTACAATACCACTTGAAAGCAAAATAGGCACTAGGATCTATAATCAAAACTTTAAAACATAAAATAACTAGTGCCTACAAGCATCCTAGGGATCTAATCATGGCTTAGATTCAGATTTAGATAGAGGATTAGCTTGATAAGCAAATCCAAGATGAAACAAGTGAGCACTTCATTGGTTCCAGAATCTGCCTACTTGCAGCACAACAAAAGGATTGCGATGATCACCCTACCAAATCACCTCCAAAAATTCTGAAAACATTATTGGAGATAGCCAAAACCATGATGAATCTCCATTAAAAAATTCAAATTGATTAGCTATCTGGATTGTCCTGGAGAAAATTGCAAAGTCGGATCTCGTGTAGAGAGCTCTCTAGAAATAGAGCAAGGCATACGTCTTGCCTCTATTGAAAAAGTCTACACACTAATGAGACTTCCTAGATTGGGTGATGATGGAGGCTGAATTTGGTGTAGGAAGATGAAGAAAGAGGCTTAGCCTTCAACATATGAAATACCAGCTTGCAAATGTTTTGGAGGGAAATGAAGAATCTAATTCTTCACACCATTTGTCATATACACGACCTGCTCTCTCTATATCTATATATAGAGGCTGAAAATGTGTGATTCCAAGTTGGTATCACACAATGCATGAGGGGGGTGGCCAAGTGGGGTTGCTTAGGTGGCAAAATTTGAATCCAAATCTCATTTGAATTTCATTTGTATTTTAATTACATTTGAAATGTCATTTCAAATTAATTAAGATGCCATCTCAAATCTCATTTGAGTCTTCTTTTAAAAATTCATTCTTCATTAATTAATCAAGTTAAACTCTTTAATTTAATTAATTTTCTATTAACTTAACTCTTTAAGTCAAACTAACTTAACTACTTAAGCTAAATTCGTTAACTTAACTCTTTAAGTCAACTTGACCAATTGATGGTCATGTTGGCACCAAATAATTAACTTCTTAATTATTGATCTAATTTAACTCTTAAATTAGTTGATTAATCTAGCACTTAAATCAATCAAGCTCAAATTGACCCCCAAAGTTGGCTCCAAAAATCAGTCAACTAGGATACACCATTTTCTAGTACCTTAGAAAATCCTCCCCATTAATTAGGAAGCTAATTGAATTTTTTGTGTGACCCAATAGGTTCTACCATTCATTCAACATGGGCTCATAATACTTTGTAACTTTTCAATATCTTATATTCATTCTAGTTTAAAACTCCTTTGAAACTATTCAACTCAATTCAATTAATCTCATTAATTGAAAAGTACCTAATCTTCATAGTCGATGTCTAACCTCAAGCCCACAGAGCCTAACTAATTGGCCAAAATGAATATTCTAGAGAACTATCATCACTCTATGCATGACATGCAAATACGGTCCTTCCGTCTCTTATTTCCTGAAAGAGGCCTAGGGCAAGATATTTGTTAGCTCTCTAATAGCCTCGATATTATGTCTCTATTCTCAATGTTCAATCCTTATTGTGTGACCTCACATTTTGAAAACTCCTTTTCCAAATTATCACACCAACTTGCGTAAGGATTTTTAGGAACCGATCATCATAGAACACATAGGAGATATACTGGCCTTTCACAACAGTGAGGAGTTAGATTCCATCTTGGATCTCACAAACCTTTATTGCAAGTAGCTCACACCCATTCTCAACTCGAACGATTGACTAGGTGGTCAAGGATCAGTCAAAGCTTGAGGATGAGACACAAGGTTACTATAGATTCTCAAGTCAGAGGACTAATAATATACACTAGCATAAGCAGGAGAACTAGCCATTACCCACTTGCCACTTCGACTATCTAATAGATTTTCCAGTGGATCTGTAGTACCTTGTTCTCTAACAAACACTCACAAACATGAACCCATATCTCATATCGTTGCTCATAGAATGGAACAATCTCCAACCTTTGGATTTATGCATCGTTAGTGTAAGTCTATCTGGATCTTAGATGTCCCATCTCAAAAGATCCTATAACTTGAAAGTTTTAAGATCACAACCGTGTGAGACTTATTCCATGGCCATCAAACCAAGTCCTATAGTTATAGGTGATCTAAGGATTTCATCCAAATGCTAGTGAAGTGAAACAAAGCATAAGATGAAGATGACCATATAAAAAATATCATTTAATCATGATTGTACCATGAGTGAAATAGTTTATAAGGCCAATCTTATTAGCTTTCAAGGTACTATTCTAACATATCCAACTCCTTAATTTGTGTATATTAGTGCAAGTCTATTTGTATTTTAGATGCCCTGTCTTGTAGAATCCTATGACTTGGAAGGTTTAAGATCATAACTATATAAGATTTTTTCCATGATCACCAGCAAGTGTGTGACCAAGTTTTGTAGTCTATATGTGATTTAAGGGCTTCAACCAAATGTTAGTGAAGTAAATATAAACATAAGATGAATATGGCCATTTGTAGAATATCATTCAATTAAGATTCTATCACAAGTGAAACAGTTTACAACGCCAATCTAATTAGCTTGTGGGATACTATTCCAAAATTGTAGGCACATGATTGCTAACACAATTGTACTTAATGCCCTCCAGGTGGCACATGATAGCCACTTTAAAAGCCTACTAAAGGCTGTTCGAGAGGTACTTGGTACTCTCTAAAGTCTTGGTGAGGTATGTGTTACTTATTCTGAAAAAACCTACTGTAGGCCTTTCGGAGACATATAGTAAATACTTTAGGGAAACCTTACTATATGACCCCCCAGAAAGTACTTAGCAACTAAACAAAGAAGCCCATTTGAAATTCTTTGGGGAAGAAGGTTGTAATTTCTCGACACTAACGTAAAGAAAAATCCTATAAGTCAAGTGACTCCCTAATCTACTACACGCTCATCATGACACCTCTTAAGAGGTATATGGACATACACACATACACATACACTTCAACTCGATTCTTAAACTTTAGTTTCACATGGACATATAACAAAGGCCTAAGATTAATTCTTTATCTTTTGATTGTTCTGCCTCATGAAATCAATAATGACCCTTGTGAAAGACCTATAATGAAGTTTAAATGAAAGAAACGTTATGCCTTTTTAGAATAATTTTGTTATGCACTATGCACACATCAATAATTATTACTTGAAACTCATAAAATTGATTGATCGTGTATGCAATGCCATTAAAAATTCCACTAAGTCCTCTAGAAGAAATATAGGAACTTAATATCATCAATAAACTTGTGAGAGATTTAGGTATTATCATTATTTATTTTTATTTATTGGAACCCCTGTTTGGGCACCCACGAAACCTTAAAAGGAAGCTCAAGATGGGTGCCCAACGTGAGTACCTGAGATAGGCACCAACTTATGAGCCTGCACGATGGATACCCTATGCAACTGAGATGGGCACCTCACATGGGCACTTGAGAAAAACATCCCCCATGTATAGGCACCCTAAGTACCTTGAATGGGCTCCAATTTGTGGTTACCCTTTTGAACTTCCCTCATTTTTTCTTGGCCCTATATCCAAATAACACTCAACAAGAAATCATGCACTTCACAAACTCTATATATGAAGTTCAATATTTTGAGATATGCTAAGTGTACCACAATGGTAAAGAAACTCACATGAAGTGAATTTAATGTAAAGTTAAAAGGGCAAAACCTCATGATGTTGATCAATGGTCACTAGTTTAGCTAAGTATTTGGTCAAATGCAAATAAGCAAAAGCTGAAAACTTCATTGAAATCTAAGAGAAGATAAACACATTTGACAATAAATAAATATCTAGCCAACACTAAGCCACAGAAAAGATGCAAAAAACATACTAAAACACTACTTAAGCTAATTAAAAAATGCTTAGTGGTACCAAGTCCTAGACAAAGCTATAAATCCTATTCACCACTCTTACCTTAGAGAAAAATGCCTTTATTTGTATTGAGCGGCCTTAGGTAGTTCTTCTTCCATTACTTTTCCCATAACTTTGGGCATCTTTTCAAACTCTCAAGAAAACAAAATTGACCAAAATAGTGGGGTCTAGCATTAATAGATCTTTAGTAGGATATCACCCAATCTTTCTATAATAAAGTAACAAGTCCGCTCATAGATTTACATTGCCTCTGCCTTAACAGCCTCAAAGAACTCATTAGAGCTCTTAGACTCTTTGACTATGCCCTCGTGAATAGTATTAATAAGGGTGCTCTCCACAACTGAATACAATAATTTTTCCCTAGTCGTCATCTCCTTACTATATGCCTCTATCAAAAGCACAAGCTCTTTCAATAATTTCACTAGTTTTTTCTTATTTTGACTCAACTACTTATCTGATTTGGTGTCCTCTTCCTTAAGATGGTTACCATTACTATAGCCCTTTATGCTTGATGAGATATATGCTCTACTAAGTTCCATTGCTACAACAAAAATACATAAAAACAAGAAAATCAAAGTCTATGCAATACTTTAAAAAAGAAAAGAAAATGAGAATAAATCAAGTGGTCAAGTGAACACTTACTTGAGAAAAGTCTCCAATAGCTATTTCAGTTAATTAAGAAGAGAAGATTAACTCCAACTTTCCCTAATAATACTCACTCACTACACTTCACATACGGTCAACACTAAAGGAAATTTTATTCATATCCTAATGAGAGTCAACACTGTAACTCCATTGTAAGCTATAATGGAAAAAAGGACAAGAGGTTTGTGGACAAGTAGCGGATCCACATACATATTTTTCAATAGGTCTAAAGGGCATCACCTTAGGCTCATCAACAACAGCAAACATGTGTGCTGCCAATGGAACACGTGTCTAACTTAACTATTAGCCTTGGGAGGTCGAACAATGTCTATTGGTGGTGTCTCCATATAGAACTGCTCTATGGTGTATTTCTTAGGCACTCCTTGCATTCTTTGAGTGTGAATCCTAGTAAAATCAATTTTCTTCCTTGCCATAAAGTGGAAAAAAAATAGAACCAAATGAAAATGACTGACAAAAATGCAAACAAATAAAAATGCACACATATGTATCAACTAGGAATCAAAAGCAGGATATACTAAGTACTCATTGGAAACATGTAAGTGACGTTGAAGGGAGAACTAAACAATGTTGTGTTCACAAAATTACTACAAAGGTCACGATGAGTCTAGCCTGGATATATTAAAGAAAGAAAACTACTATACTCGTGTTGGACATCCCAACCTTTGTCCCGAACAAAAAAATACTTATCTTTTTGAGGACCCACAGTGCAAGCAACTCACACAAGAACTTGCTATTTTGCATAAGGGAAGAATGAAAGAATACTTCATTTGGCATGTTACACACCCTAAGTAAAGTGTGATAACTATCTAAAGAAATCAACAAACCTAACTTAGTCAAATGCCATTGAAACCTAGTAAAAGATGCAAAACCGTTGGGAACAAATTGATTCAAGTATAGTTTTTAATTTCTCACTATGTCCAACAAAAAATGATCTAAAGGTAATAAAACCCACAAGTGAAATAATTACTAAAGATGGTGAGGCATTCTTCAGGAGGCGATACATTATTATTACTAGGTAAAGTAAGGACAAACTTAAATTCATTGGAGACATATCCTGCACCTTAGAATAGCTAACTTATTTGATTCAAGTAGACACTCAATATCCACCACTTCGATGAAGTTACTATTGACAATTGGAGTACCTAACGATGGTTGCGATCCTGTTGCCACTCCCTCTTATTTGACCATTTGAGGCATTTTTGCTTCTAAAGGTATATGCTCTCAGACATATTTTAACCAAATGAAACCTCAAAAATTTTCATTTACTAAGAGAAGTTTGTTAGATAAATTTGTGAACTAAAAACACAAAGCAAAAACACAAAGTGAAAAACTTACAAAGTAAGGAAAACAGTTACCTTGAGAACTTATCTTAATATCTCTCTCAAACCCTTAATTCATTGGAATTTTCCTTCCTTTTGATAACTCTTTAGGTGCTGTAAGAACCACCTTTATGGAACTCTTAAAAATTTTACGAACTCCATGTCCCCATAGACCTCAACTTGAATCATAAATAAAATTTTAAGAGGTTAATGGTCTAGGGCAATTACTAGCATCAATGGTCTAATCAAAGTTTTATGAATTTTAATAATAATAAAATTATCAAGATACTATAACTATAGATCTTACTAATCAATTGAAATATTTATAAAAGCTAACATAGTTGCATTCAACGTAATCCTATAGTACAAACATGCTTTGAAACATAATTCGGCATAATGCTTAGTAAAAAGATCAAAGTTATATCATTGATAGGAAGTACTTGAGAACAACTATGTCCTACACAAGAATCTCTCAAATTAAGTGGTATAGGTTGTAATTTTTTAGCCTTCTAATGGTATTTGGGATTCTTAACATAAGCCTAAGAAGTTGTGTAGTTACCTTGCATTAACTTCATTAGCATATAATGTCATGTGCAATCTTCCATGGGAACTTCTTAATCAAATAGCTTTTTAGATTGCTAAAGTGCAAACAACATACTTTACTTTCATGTAGGTAAAGCTAGAAGAGGCTACTTGTCACTACACCAATTGATAGTAGCACTCCCAAATAAGATTGCATATCTTAAAGTAGATTAGTGTTCATCTATATCTACTAACCTATTAACATCATTGTATCTCATTAATTTTGTACTACCATAGTAGACAAAGCAAAATTAATAGTTTCCCTCAAATATTTAATTATTCTCTTAATTGCATTTTAATGTTTCATTCTAGTACTACTTTGATAATGACTTGCCATCTTAATTGCAAAACCTATGATGCCTCCAGAAAATATCATAGCATACATCAAAGCTCTCATAGGGCTCCCTTATGGAATATTAGCCATCTATTTCATTTCTTCTTCTATTTTTATCCAAAATTTGTGCTAAGTACACAACTTTTATCTATGGGTATGCCTACAAGAATGACATTATACAACATACTTGCTCCAAATTGCTCTTTACATATGCTTCTTAAAATAAACTTAAGAGTCTCTTACAATGTCTTGGTGTATTATTGCACCAAGTAAATGTTCAACCATCTCCTATGTCCTTCATCTAAAAGTAGAGTACATTTACTTCTAAGTGGCAATAATAAATTCCATGACATTCCTAGCCAACAAGATTTGTCTATGTATAGTGAGAGGCCATACGTGCGGTGATACTTCTCAATCATCATAAACCTAACAAGGTGATAGCTTAATGAAATTAATAGTTCCATTACCAAAATGATTATGTTAGGCTATGTAGAATATTTTAAGTAGAAAAATTTACATTCTTGTCCCATTTTCTAATAACCCATATATTTATCTACATATATCTTTGTTTAGTTCTCTATTGAAAAATGTTGTCTTCACATCTACCCAAAACAATGAAAATCCAAGTAAGTGATAATGACTAAAATGAGATAAACTTGACAATAGGGGAAAATGTCTAATTATAGTTTACCCTATTTCTTGATATAGCATTATTGCCATAATTCAAGATTTGTACTTATAAATCAACCTATTTAACTTGCACTTGACCTTTAAAACTCATTTGTTTCTAATGATCTTATAGCCAGATAGAAGATCAACTAGTTTTCAAACATGATTGTTAATAATACAACTCTTTTTTTTCCGTCATAAAGAAGTAATAGTTGCATCATAGTTAACTATTTCATCATCATTCACAAGGGCACACATGAAAATTTTATTTTTCAATCTCAAAATATTGATAGAGAAAACCTCTAGGTTTATAGTTGTGGTTTTTCAGTCTTTGTCAAATGGGGCATCCATACTGACTTTAGGATCCTATCATCATTCTAAATAATTGTTTGACCTGAGAGAAAGAGAGAGCGAGAGCAAGAGAGAGAGAGAGAGAGAGAGAGAGAGAGAGAGAGAGAGAGAGAGAGATGTACCTCCTAAAGAATATAGTAGTTTGTATAGCTACAGATCTTCTTTAACTTCATTAAATATAAGGAGAATCTTTCTTGAGGAAACAAATACTGTGGAACGTTATTTTCATTGTTCCTTTATTAGGGTTTTATGATTCATCACATAACTTTTTGAGTTCTCATAATACTTTACAAAAATATATTTGCCAACCCTAAGACAAAGCATCCCATATTTATTAGAAGTGGGATGAACAAATCATATTGATCCCGAAGGGGTGTAAGTCTTCCAAAAGTTTAGTTTTGTTCCATAACTTAAAAAGTACTTAGTTTAAAATATGAGCAATATCAAATTATGTAGTGCCTCGATCGGGAGGCATCTGCTTCCGTCTAATGTGCTATTCATTCTATACCAAAAATCTTCTAGAGAACTGAAAATGCATCTTTCAAAATCCAAAGTATTTAATTTCTACAAGAAACATCCATCAGAAGTTCAAATATGAACCAAAATATCACGAATTGCACTTAGCCCTTTCACCAGTTGTATTAATTCATATGTCACTTGGGTTTGTCTACCTTCATTGCTCTTTCTTATCTGGGATAAAGAATGGAAGAAATAATACAAGAACTGTAAGTCCAAATAACTTAGTGAGGTAATAACAAAGAGGTTATTCTATCACAAAGAACAACAACAATCGAACATTGTAGCTACAAGTGATGATTAAAATGTTCATTAGGATACAAGATACATTTCTAGCATAGTGGAAATACATATGGCTAAAAAATTAACCAATTATAATTTAGCAAACATTTTCACTATTAAGCTGTTAGTGGTTTTATTACCTTATCACTCTACTTTTGAAAACTTGAAAATCCTTTTTCCTCCAAGTTTCAAGTGATATCAACTCGAAACATAACCACTCACTAGGCATGGCTAGTAGCATGCCTTATACTACTCCTAGACTACTACCTCCGACTAGCTATGAGTAAGGATTATATGCATCACTTGTACGGGTATTAGCTAAAAGTATAGTTACGATTGGTCTGTTTCGCCTAGTCATCTTTCGAAGTCAATCCTAGGGCCCACCCATAAGGGTGTTAATTATATTCATGTATATCATGTAATATGTCCAACAATATTTTAATTAACACATCAATTCACCATGATAAACAAGTTATCACTAAATTAGCACCAAGTATATTCCAAGATAGACATGCAATGAGAGAAAAATATGTTTTAACATCCACTTTTCACTTTGCACACACAATCACCAAATTTTAACTAAAATAACATAAATCATAATCAAATAGAAGCCATAACAGGTATAAGGGCGATGTGTGGTGAACTTTCACAAAATGTTTATTTTATCAAAACTTGTGTAGATATGATTTTCAATTTAGGGATTCAACAACTCTAATTGGATAAGATATTAAGACAAGAATAGCTTAAGAACTATGAGCAAAGAAGAGGAAAAGTCCAAATAGACTATCAAGAGAATTACAAAGATAGAAGATCAATATTGTATGGATAAATGATAATTTCTAGCAAAGAAAAGGTCAAATAGAATTGATATATTTACTAATACATAGACATAAGATAAAAAGTTACATCAAGATAAGTCTTTCTTTTTTAATTGACTCATCACTGATTTAATTTTAGGAATTTGAATAATAAATGCTTAAGAGAGTTTCAAGTAAGAAGAACATCTCAGATAGATTGTTAGATTCAACATAAGAGTCAAAGAAATACATAGAACAAATGAACAGCAATTACTGAATGTCAACACAATCAAGATCAAGTGAAAAACAACAATGATATATTGATGATTATGTATGTTCCTTTCCTAGCAAAGAAAATCAATATAAACTTACTTGGCAAATACAGAGGGACTTCTAATTATATAGACGCTTAGGTCTTGGCTTCTTAGTTAAACCAAGAACTGTCATATGATAACATGAGTTATCATTCTATTAATCTTCTAAATCTTAATTATAAATATAGTCAATATCTTTATCAAACTTTTTATACTTAAATAACCTACTGTAATCCATATTTTCCTAAGAAATTCCACTAGTCCACAAGAGTGATCTAATTTTAGTGAGGCAACCTAAAGCGACATATCATATATTCTTAATGGGATAATTCTACTCTTAAGACTTACGTTTGCTTAGGGTACCTATGATCCATTTCTTGTAATCTAATCTTTGGTGAGAGCATAAATGCATTGAACAATTCTGTACATTCTATAAGAGGAATAATAACTAGCATAAATTGATCCTCTTCTTTATTTTGTAGGATTTCTTCATACATTTCTCTATGTATTCAGATCGCTAATTCTTCTTATTTAAGTGAGTCAACATATCCATCACCTAACAAACATCATAAACATACCTAGGATATTAACGGGTATAACCTAAAAAACTTTATATTTCTAACTTATCTCCTATTTGTCGTCAATTGTCTTAGGATTTAACTTTGGTAGGGACACATTGTTATTTCCTACGAGGTTACATACCTTTGAATGTACTTCCTTTTTCCTAATTAATATTCAATCACATAATTTGTACTCCTATAGGTATCCATAATGTCAAGTGTAAATGTAGCATGGTTTTTTCCTTGATTCCAAGTTCACGACAAGTTCATAATAGAATCATCAAAAATTGATCCAATAGATCAAAACATTTTGTATATCATGTCCGCAAACATTATAAGACCCTGATCACCTAAATGACATTATTTTAGCCCATAGTACCTATATTATAAATAAGAGCTAATTCCTAGTATACCTTTTTCACCAACTTCTAACTAAGAACATTCTCAGCTTAATTCAACCTTAAATAAACTATACACCCTTGCACTAAGTCAAGTAGTGAGCGTGGGCAAGGTATTATGATGCCATATTTAATGAGGCTTGTTAGGTCCTCTCCTTGTCTAGCGAGTCCTCCTCAATGATACAAGGTTGTTTCTTGATGCTCTAAAAACTTCCTCGCATTTTCAATCAATGTCCTTATATTCTGATTATTGATCCTTTCATAAACTTTGGTGAATGAAATTCAAGAAATTATCTAAAGTACTTTCCATAAGGCCCTTTATAATACCTTTAGAATTACTAATCTAATTGCGTTCATCACTAACCTACAAGAGTACTGTTTCACTAACCTACTATTTATGAGCTAATTTCCCCATACCCACATATCAGTTATATTTTTCTTAAAAGATTTCCTTATGGGAAATATTCAATATTTCTTTGTCAAATTCTATGATGCAATTATACCAATCAACTCCATTAATGAAGTATTGATTTCTTTGAAACAATAATATCCTATAGGCCTCAATTATTTGTTTAAACCTAAACATATATTATTCCAAAATGATTTTTGGTTTCTCAAGTTCCATTATCAGAAATACATCAACACTATAATGTGATACCAAGAATTTTATTCCACTAGACATTACTAAAGTCATATGCCTGACATCTCAAGAATAATGGATATTGGCTAGCCACTCCAACACCAATCCTTTATTTTTTTGATCTCAAGAAATTTCCTAAAAGTTCACACCTTAGCTAGATTTTCTTGCCAAATTTAATCTCCATTAATCCTAATATTCCATATTCCAAGGGGATTTGAGTTATCGACATACCACTTCCTAAATAGCCATGCCATTTAGGTCATAATATTCTCTTATACCTCAAGTATTGATCTAAAAGATCTTCTACTTATCCGATTTAGCTCTATCTAAAAAGATCATCAGCTCACACACCAATTAGGCTACTCTTTAACAAGTTTGTATCTAATATAAGTCCCTAATGTAAGAAGTCATATGCTCAATACCTTAGGAGTGATGGATTATACATATGTTGGCCACCCAACCATAACCCTTAACATTCTCTGAATTGAACATTATCCCAATATTCATGTCCTAATCAAATTCTAAAGTCATGCTTAATCTCTACTGACTAAAACTTTCATGTCTCATTCAAAGCTCAGAATCAAGCTTATTCTATACTAATCAATCTTTCATATTCTAAGGATCATATCCTAGTGTAGTTTAAGCTTTCAAACCTAAGCTCTAATACCACTTCTATAGCGTTTGGATCGGGAAACGTCTATTCTCATCTAAGGTGCTACTTATTCTATACCACAAATTTTCTAGATAACTGAAAATGCATTTTTCAAAATCCAAAGTATTTTATTTCTATAAGTGACATCTATAAGAAATTAAACTATAAAGCAAAATATCATGAATTACACTTAGCACTTCTACCATCTTCATTATGTCGTGTGTCACCTAGGTTAGTCTACCCTCGTTGCTCTTTTCTATCAAGGATAAGAATGGAAAAAAATAATACAAGAACTGTAAGTTAAAATGACCTAATGAGCTAATAACAAAGAGATGATTCCAGCACACAAATTAGCAACAATCAAACACTAAAGCTATAAGGGTTGATTAAAATGTTCATAAGAATGCTAGATTCTAGCATAGGGGAAATACATATGGCTAAAAATATAACCAATTATAATTTAGCAAACATTTTAGCCATTAAGCTATTGGTGGTTCTCCTACCTTGTCATTACACTTTCAAAAATAGGAAAAACCTTATTTCTCTGACTTTCAAGTGATATAGCTCAGAATATAACCACTTACTAAGCATGGCTAGCCACATGCCTTATCCTGCTCATAGATTGCTATCTCTAGCTGGCTATGAGTACGAATTATATGTATAGCTTGTATTGATATTAGCTAAAAGAGAAGTCCCCGTCGGTTTATTTTGCCATATCGTCTTTTAAAGTCGATCCCAGAGTCCACCCACAAAGGTATTAATTATATTAATGTATATTAATTATATTCATGTGTAACATGTAACATGTCCATCAACATTTTAATTAACACATCAATTTACCATGATAAACAAGCATTCACTAAATCAGCACCAGGCTTATTCTAAAATAGAGATGGTGATGAGAGAAAGATATATTTTGAGATCCACTTTTCAATTTTCTAGCACAATCACCAAATTTTAACTAAATTAACATAAAGCATAATCAAATAAGAGATGTAATCGATATAAGGGGCAATGTAGGGTGAACATTCACAAATTATTTATTTTATCAAAACTTGTGTAGACATGATTTTGGTTTAGGGATTCAACTCTAAATGGGTAAAAATTCAGATAAGAATGGCTTAAAAACCATAAAAAAAGAAGAATAAAAGTCCAAATAGACTACCAAGAGAAATAAAAAGATAGAAGGACATTATTGTATAGATGAATGACAATTTCTAGCAAAGAAAAGGTTAAATAAAATTGATATATTTACTAACACATATACATAAGATAAGAAGTTACATCAAGTAAGATTGAGAATTTGAATAATAACAACTCAAGAGTTTCAAGCAAGAAGAATAGCTTTGACAGATAGTCAAATTCAACATAATAGTCAAAGAATAGCATAGAATGAATGAACTGCAATTATTGAATCTCAACGTATTCAAGATCAAGCAACAAACAACAAGGATGTATTAATGAGTATGTATGTTCTTTTCCCAACAAAGGATATTGATATAAAGTCACTTCGCAAATGCAGAGAGACTCCTAGTTGTATAGACGCTCAGGTCTTGGCTACTAGTCAAATCGAGAACTATCATAAGATAACCTAAGTTATCATCTTATCAATCCTTTAAATCTTAAGTATAAATATAGTTAATGTCTTCATCAATCTTAAAGTTATTCTAACACAATTCCTATAATCTTAATTTCATATGTAAATGCTTAAGACAACTAAATGTGGTAATCTTTGGTTGTTTGAAGAGTCCATGTCTTTGTTTCCTAATTAATTCAAAGTTCAGAATAAAATAAACTAAACTAACATTGTTTTGATTTCTAAATCATAATTCTTAATGTACTTAAATATCCTTATCGAGTACCTTAGCTGATTCATTTGTTTAATCATAACTTTCTTAAGTTCCATGTTACACTTAGTATTTAACATAGTCATATATTACTATTTTTAACTCAATGAGTCGGTAAACAAGTTATTTAAGGTACTAACAATATCTATTCGTGTCAATTGGGTTCAACAGTATAATAGTTATGAAATTAATCCATAACCTAGGCTAAATCATAGTTTAATAGTCTTAGTTCATATTATGATTAGGGTTGGATACAAAATTTCATTTACAATTGGTAAATTAGTTGAATTAAAATTTGATTGTGAAATTTACCTAAATTGGATTGAATTCAGATCCAATCTCAAGCTAAGAATAGCCCAAATGAGTTTGGATTGTGATTCCCTATCTACTATTCATCAGTCATCGTCGCCTAAGTGTAAGCCAACCTGACCAAAGATGTGCCTCATTGAGCCCATGAAAACCCCTCAATTAATTTTGCTGTCTACTATCTCCTCACCAATAAATTGGACAAAAATTGCCACCAAAGCCCTAGAGCCACCATCGTTCTATCTCATTTACTCATTTGTTGGATGTCAAAACTAGAATTTGAACATAGCAAGGCATACCTCTCATTGAGCCCATCAGAACCTACCCAATATTTTACCATTTTCAGCACAAAAAATTAGCAATCCACCACTACTGCTGTCATGCTCCACTACCTTCAAATTTTCTAGTGATTCACTAGTTGTTCTGGGGAGTTTTTAATATTGTTATGTTTGTTAAGTTGAGACGAATCTAACTATAGTTCTAGTTTTCAATTTTAAGATAAAGTGAAGTAGAACCAAACTTGGGAAAAGTTGGGTCTTCTTTTGAAAATTGTATTAGTTTTTGTCCTTAAACTTATATACAGAAATATTTTCTAGTTTATTCAATTCCACTCCAAAAGTTTCTGGCCGCCTTCAATTAAGCCCAAAACTATAAACTGCCTTACATTTCAACCATGGACTTTAATTTGGCTCTTTAAAGTTTTTTTTTCTTACACATTAGTCCCTAATATTTCAATTTAATCCAAACTGATTTATTTTAAAGCCCTTAGACTTCTAATCCTCACATTTGGACAATCAAGTCCTCATCTTGTTTACAATTTAATCCTTGATAGTAAATATTTAATTCTAGGTTGTAAGTAAATCTAACCCAAAATGAATCTAGTCAAATTTATCAATTTTATATATTTTATTTTATTTTAGGATCTCAAAAATTGGGGTGTTACAAATTGCATCTCCCTAAAAGATATTAGAACATTTGCACACTCTATACTTAGAAATATACAGTTTCTCCTCTCAAAAACATAATTTTTCTGAGGAACCAGTAAGTGCTTTATAGTTCCTTTTCTTTGCACATAGTTGTCTAAACTAACTAGAACTAATCAAACAAGTATTCTTGCTTTGATTAGTAACATAAAATCTTAAAGCTCTTGCCTTTTGTGGTTCTTAACCTCTAAAAAGAAGCACTTGAAGCAATCTAGCATCTTTGGTCCATAAGCCATGAGGTATATCAACCTATAGTGAAATTAATCATCAACGAAGTGAGAAAATACGATTTAAAGCTCCATATTTTCATATTCATTGGCATGCGAATATTTGATTTGACAAAATTTAAGGGATGAGCGTCCTTTTCTAGACTTCTTGCAAGATTTTTATTAAGACTTACTTACCATATATGGTTCACACATAGAAAGGTTGACCTTAAAGAGTGGTTTGAAATGGCCTTCTTTAGCTAACTTGGTCTACCTTTCTTGTCCTGTATATCTCATTCTCATGAATCTTGTAGTTAAAGAAACAAATAAAATGCTATTATTAGATAATCTCAACATAATAAATTCATTATTGAAGAAGCCTAAGCTATAAAGGTCTCAACCATAAAAACACTCATGGATATTTTCTCTACCAAAAACAATGAAACTATAATTAAAATATGCAATAATTAATAGTAGATTATGTCAAATATTAGGTGTATAAATCACATCTATTGTTATAAGCTCACACCTAATATTGAACTCGAGCTTATAAGAATTAACTTTTAAATCATCCTTTTATTTGCCTTTCTCATAAAACGACAGGGGTCACGCAAGGTACTCAGTGCCAATCAATAAAACTTGCTTAATCTCTTAACATATGTTTTGTTACTCGTGTATCTCCACTCCAACTTGGAGAGAATAAGCAACCAATGGATGAGAACACAACAAGTGTATTTCGAGAGTGAGGTGCACATTATACCTTCTTAGAGTTGGTGTAATCATGAGTGACGTGACCACACTTTCAAAGTTCAAGCACTTAGACGTTTTACACCTTGTTTGATACAAAATGTGTATAATAACAATGATTACAATAGCCCCTATATTTAGTGAGATTGGATAAATGGTTGGCATGTTTGATGTGAAATATTCCTCTTTCAATTAGTCCCTACTACAATCTCTTATAACCAATTAAGGCATTTGATATGATCCACTACAATGTTATTAGACAAAATTACTCCCCTTAGTAAAAAGCCCTAAGTCAAACATCTCTCTCATTTCAGCTTGTAATCTTCCCAAAATCAAGAAAACTACTCTATTCACACAGTCATGGGGCACTGACGAAATGAAGCAACATCCATGTCAAGAGCTTGGATTACTTTGCAATCAACTGTGCCTTTCATTGATGAAACATAAGTAACATCATAAGATAATCTTTTGGCATACCCATATTGCATTTCATTGTCTTTACATACAACTAGTAAGTATGAACCCTTAACCCTTATTGTGTAGATTGGTAATATTTGGTGTCCATTTTTGTTAATTTTTTTCTGTACACGAAGATGTTTTTTAAGATTTTCGCTAAATGTTTCATACTCCATGTATAATTCGCCCGACAAGTTTAACTTCATTGTTACAATTTAGCATATGTCAATTCACTAGGGAATTTTGTTTAACATTATTGTATATTTTGTGAGGTCAACTAAGAGAGCATCTAATAAATCCACATGTGATTCCAATGATGTTGGCAATTGGAGAAAGGATGTAGGAAAGTTTTTGCCCATTTTTTGTTTACACAAAACTCAATTGAAATCTAACTGAAAACAACTAAACTGATTGTTTCATTTATTTTCGCGTGCCTTTATGATGGTTGTAGCTCATTTTAATTATGCCCTAGATTTGACAAGGACTATTTGAATGGTGACCTTGATTTACATATAATGGTATGTATTTTCTCTTAAGTTAGTGTAGTTGATTGATGTATTTCAGACATTTAAAAAACAACATCCCTATAAATTGATGCTCACATGGAATTATGTGTATCTTAGATTTGTTATCAATTGACATTTATAACATAAAATACTAGCAAGCTTATATGACTTAACGTTGACACAATTAGAATTGTATATAATGCTGACATAATTTAACTATTGTTCCAAAACTAAAATATTTTGAATGTGTGTCATAAATTTGTATAATAGATTTGTAGTCATGTGTGTGAATTTATAAGAGTGGTAACTTAAGATTTGGTTCAATGCAAATACGATTATGCTGGTTCAATTTACTAAGATAGATTTTTCTTGTATTGACTTTACGCATGGACTGATCTTTTGTTGAATTCACTGTTGTGGAAAGGCCAATCAAATCCAACTATGTTTTGGTGATCTTTTTCCATGTTTTCATCATGCGTGCTTTGCTTTCTCATTTTTAGTGCTCCTTTCGATGGAGATTTTTATTTTGCTAATGTGGTATTTCATAACCTAGGAAAAAGGGAGATGAAATTCAATTTGAGCAAGTCTAACCAACAGAGGATCAAATGAAAACTTGCTAATCATAGTGACATGCTTTTAATATTTTGAGTGGTTAAAAGGTGTCTCTCAACCAATATACCATTTCCTATATATGCAGCCACAACTCACACTCCATGATTAACCATCTTTAGACACATAACTGCACATATTCAGGCCATAGATTTATATTGTTATCTTGTCAAAGCAGCTGGAGAAACATAGTTATGCTGATTTATGAATCTATTATGATTAATTTATCTTATCATGTACACCTATCTAACTGGGCAGAAATATTTCTCTACTTGCAGAACTACTCTTCCATTGTCTCTTTCCATCATGAGATCGTTGAAGGGAAACTTGGGACCATGGTAGTAGAATCATTTGTGGTGGATATGCCTAAAGGAAACACAAAAGATGAAACATGCTACTTTATCAAAGTATAGAGTGCAATCTAAAATCGTGTGCTGATGTATTAGAGAGGTTTGTTGTGCAAGACAAGACAAACCGCATTGATCATATTTAGGACTACATTACAAAACTTCCCATGGAGGCTATTTTCACCAAGGATAAAGCTTTTCTGAAGGCTTTTGAACCTTAAGCTTTGGAGGTGGAATAGCCATTTTTCAATGTCCCCCTACTTTACTGCATTTTATCTTTTGTCTTTATGTTTATTGTTTGCATCTCAGTCTCAAAGTAAATTTTGAGCTTATGTCTTTTAGAGCTCAAGAACCATAGTTCATATAAATGGCTCAAACTTTGTAAACAAATGGAAAGTGCAAAATAAAGCTTAGAAAAGAAGTATCTAAATTGTATAGCTCGTCTTTTCAAGAAACATGATCTATACCAATAAATTTCCCCAAAATTTGACATAAGTTCAAATGAAAATTAGTTTTGTATACCAGTTGTATATATGGTTTTGTTATTTTAACTAAATTGAGAGTTTGGTTAAAATTATCCAGTAGCTATGTTGTAGCAATAGATGGAATGTTTGAGATTACCCTATTAATGAATTGCTGAAAAACTAATTATATTGTACACAACTCCACCTTTGTATTTGAGAAATATATAGGTGAGCTAAGAAGCTAGCTTAAGCTAATACAGAGCAAGTAAGGCACTAGGATCCAATTATCAAAACTTCAAAAGCATGACATTAACTAGTGCTTACAAGCATAACAAAGATCTAATCATGCTAGGGATTTAGACTTCGTGAGAGAATTAACTTAAAAAGAAAAATCAAAGGAGAATCTAGTGAACTCTTCATTACTCCAGAAACTATCTGCTACTGGCGCAGCTGGAAGAGTGCAAAAATCACCCAAATAGAACTCTTCAAAAATTTTCTAAAACAAAACTGGATCTTATCAACATCTTAAAGAACTCTCTATTAAAATTTTAGATCAAAATACTTTTTGGAACTCCTTAGAGAAATTTTCCAAATTAGACTTTGTGCAGGTAGATCTCCAAAATCTAGCAAGTCAAGTGCCTTGCCTCTATTGTTATGTTGTACACACCAATTAGATCTTCCAAAATCTCTAGTCTATAAGTTGGAGTAAGACTAGCGATACAACAATGGTGGAGGCTAATTTTAGTTGGGAAGGAAAAAGAAGAGAGCAAAACTTTCAACACATGAATGCAATGCTTGCAAGATAGTTTTGGAGGGAATTTTGCAAAGATTCTAATCTTCACACCAATTATGACATGACTGGTCATCTCTCTCTATATCTATATATAGATGCTAAAAATGTGTGATGCCAAGGTGGCATCACATAATGCATGAGGGGAGGGGGCTGGTCAAGTGGGCTTGCCTATGTGGCAAATGTAAATCCAAATCTCATTTGAATTTTATTTGCGTTTTAATTATATTTGGAATCTTATTTCAAATTAATTATGATGCCAATTCAAATCTAATTTGAATTTTTCCCCCAAAATTCATTCTTCCCAATTAATCAAATTAAACTCTTTAATTTAATTAATTATGCTTGACTTAACTCTTTAAGTCTAACTAACTTAACTTTTTAAGCTTAATTTTATTAACTTAACTCTTCAAGTTAACTTGACCAATTGATGGTCATGTTGGCATCAAATAATTAACTCCTTAATTATTGATCTAATTTAACTCCTTAAATTAGTTGATTAATTTAACACTTAAATTAATTGAGCCAAAATTGACCTTCAAATTTGGTACAAAAAATCAATCCCTTAGGAGAAATCGTTTTCTAACAATTAGAAAATTTTCTTTATTAATTAGGAAGCTAATTGTATTTTGTGTGTGACCCAATAGATTCTACCATTCATTGGATATAGGCTCACAACTCTTTATGACTTTTAAATATCTCATATTAATTTTAGTTTAAAACTCTTTTTAAACTAATTGACTCAATTTAGTTAATCTCATTAATTGCAGAGTACTCAATTTTCATGATTGATGTCCAACCTCATGCCCATGGAGCCCAACTAATTGGCTGAAATGAATATTCTGGAGAACTATCATCGCTCTATGCATGCCATGCAAATATGATCATTCCATCTCCTATCTTCTAAAAGAGGCCTAGAGCAAGATATTTGTCAGCCCCCTAATAGCTTCGATACTATGTCTCTATTCTCAATATTCAATCCCATTGTGTGATATCATCTTTGAAAAACTCTTTTTTTAAATTATCACACCCCATTGTGTAAGAATTTCTAGAAATCAATCATTATAGAATACATAAAAGATGTATTCACCCTCCACAACAGTGAGGAGTCGAATTCCATTTGGATGTTACAAACCTCCATGTTGAGTAGCTCATACCCAATCTCAACCCGAAAGACCTGCTAGGTGGTCAAGGAAATGTCAAAGCATGAGGATTGGACACAAGGTTATCATGGACCCTCAAATCAAATAACTAATAAGACGCATTAGCGCAAGCAAGAGAACTAGCTACTACCAACTTTCCATTACAACTATCTAGTGGATTCTCTACTAGGTCATTAGTGTCATGTTCTCTAACAAGAACCCACTAACATGCACCCATATCTTATACAGTTGCTTGTGGAATTGAGCAATCTCCTATTATTGAATTTATGCATCGTTAGTGTAAGTCTATCCGGATCTCAGATGTCCTATCTCAAAAGATCCTATAACTTGAAAGATTTAAAATCCCGACCATGTGAGACTTATTCTATGGTCACCACCAAGTCTCACAATCTTAGGTGATCTAAAGGCTTCATCTAAATCCAAGTGAAGTAAAATAAAGCATAAGATGAAGATGGCCATATAAAGAATATCATTCAATCAAGATTGTTTTACAAGAAAATAGTTTTTATGAAACCAATCTCATTAGCTTACAAGGCACTATTCCAACACTCTTCTTCCACCTATTGCAGTTTCTATTCTAGGGGTAACTGTCCTTTAGTATATGGAAGAAATATCTGCCTAATTTTTTCTACACTAAGGGTTTCATACTTCGAAAGTGCATTCACTAGAGCATGGAGTGCTTTCTCATGCTGCAAGAAGTATTTCAAATGTTACATGCAAGCTAGACTATAGCATGAAAGTACTTCTAGAAAGTTCTTACAACTAGATAGACTAATTGCACACACACACACACATAGTCAAGAAGTCACTTTTGTTTAGCCGATCATCCCACTCTTAACAAGTAGGAATTTTGACATTTTTTTCCTATTACGGCTTAAAAGCACAATAAAATAAGCAGCACCAAGGTCATTTTGAAGACAGAGTAGAAGTGCAAATGGAGCAAAATTTGAACATAACCTTCTAAAGTGTTGTTCGGGTCTTCCTTGGAATTTCGCATTTATTTAAGGTGGGACTACAAGAATAGAAAAATTGAGACAGAGAAACTAAGATGTAGAGTTTAAGTGTACATACCCTTTTTAATAGAGTAGTTTATATTTGTTTTAATGTTATTTTCCTATCCTACAGATGTAGATGTCGTCAAATGATTTAGTAATAGGTGCTTTTATTGCAGTTCTGTCTGTAATCTATCTTATCTTAAAAGATGGAATTTCCACTCCCTTGGCCATAGTGTTTGGCATTTCCATATTTTGACATTTGGCTCCCTTGTAAGGTTTTCAATAAGGCCATTCGTGTAATTAATATTAATTTAAGGCACCATGCTTGTTTGAGGATGTAAAATTTCCTTGCAATAGAGAACAAGGCATCAGTTTATATTTTAAAGCTTCTTGTAACTACATTCTGCAAGGGTACTATAATGATTATACCTTTTTCAGCACCGCTTTTACACGATTATAAGCTTCCCTCAATTGCTTTACCCCCTAAGAACCAACAAACAAATATTGATAAGTTATTTTTTTCTTTTCAAATAACATAAGATAGAATAATAGCTTTAGATGACAAGAAGAATACTTCGGCATCAATACGGGATTGCATTTCTGAACTAGGCCATTCTTTAACATACATAGGTCTAATGGCATAACTTATCCCACAAGTTGATACCTATTAAGAGAATGAAGGAATCAAAACATTTTAGTTTTAGAATAATAGTTAAATTGTGTCAGCATTATATGCAATTATAATTTTATAATTTAACTATATGCAATTAATAAAATTATGTAATTCTTAGTTTTGGAATTTACTTATGTGAATTATAATTTCAGATTGTTCTAACTTTTTGGGAGAGCATGTATTACATCACACGCACAGCTATTGTGTGATGGGATATCAATGTACTAGGCAACATTCATGTACAAGACTAATATGCAAAGTGAGAAGGAAAATATAGGAGATCAAATTAGACTAAAATGGTGACTGCAATTAAAGTCGAGTCAATTGTCATAATACAAAAGAAATTGGCATTGTCATTGAAATAGAGAGGATTGCATGTATTTGTCTGCGAGACATTTCATTGTATGAAGCATCCATACAAGCACATAAACTATGTTCTGTGCACTTGTTCTATCTTCAATAATTAAGCATCCTTACAAGCATACATACGATAAAATATACTAACTTCTATACACATACTGAGAACAAATTATTCATGGAATTAAATAGTGAAAGGAATTGACAATTGTATGTTTGTATGGATGCTAGAGTTTTAATAATTCTATTATCCCTAGCTACATTATTATGCATGGCTACTTCAAGATGAAACTAATCAGAACACAAATATATTTCAAGCCTACTATTTTTATTTTCATAAATATTAAAATTTTCATTATCTAATGATTTATTTTTATTTATTTATGTGATCAAATTAATTATATATATTGCACATCAACCAATTTAATTATGATTTTTCTCATATATATATATATATACATAAGGACACACGCACACATATATATGCATTGACTCAGATTACCGTCGGGTAAAGCATTCTTTTTCTATGTACTAGTTTCAGTTTCTTATTTTCTGATGTTATAGGCCAAGCTTTGGCTATGGACTATTGAATTAATATAATTGTTTTATCCTCAAGAAAAAAAATCAAATCAGATAGGAATGTTAGTTGACAACTAGAAAACATAAAATTACATACAAGAATACAAGCATCCATACAAGCATACATAAAAGTTACTATAAGACAGTGAAATTAAAAATTATTTAGTACCCATATAACAAATCGAAGATCGGACAATTCGTGTTGTTGTTGTGTCTTCCCCCGTTCTTAACAACATCCTCAAGCCGTACCCCAAAAAAAAAAAAGAGAAATGGTGCAACTCCCCAACCTAGAACCAGATGCAAAGCCAAAACCTCAGAATGTGTCAAATGCATCACATGAATAAGAAAGGAGGAAAAAATTGATTACTAAACCACAAAATTTCATCATCTCACTGTGGAAATCAAACTTCTTTCATGATGGGTACTTGTGTGGACTCGTTAATTGAATTGATCCAAGAGATTAGTTGGGCAACAAAACGATGGGAGAACTAGGGCTCACAGAAAGCATGCAAATAAGTTTGGAATAATACCCACTTTTGGCTGGCTTTGAGATCAAGGTGGAGTAAGAGATTTTAAAGGCATAATAGGAATGATAGCATAAGAAAAAAGGTCACAAATGACTTTTCTACACACAAACCTGGTAATTGTTGGGCTGCTATAGATTAGTTGTACCCAAAGAGCTAATATTTGAATCATGCCTAATACAGGTTACAAGGCAGGTTGGCTCGTGGAAATAGTAGTGCATATCAAACAAGCTACAAACACCCATTAGGCACTACTATCTCAATTAATAGTGGGTATCAAATGAGGCCTTAGAGTCTTTCTTTCAATCTCTCATGTTTTGGCAAAACTACTTCTTGTTGTTGCCCTTTAGGCTGAGGTTTTGGCTCTTCTCACTATTGGATTCTCCACTATTTTGTCAATTTCTACAATTTCTCTTGGGCTTACATTAGATAACATGTATGACTACAACAATTGTTTGTGCTTGTTTTATCTCTCAGCATTTAGTCTCAAGCTTAAGATGATTGGTGTTGTAGTTGAAAATAGTATTTAATCATTATTGGTGAACATAAACTTTCCCTTATTTTACTCCAATGGGATGTAATTGAACATAGTATTTGGTCATTATTGGTGTGCACAAACTTTCCATTATTTTACTCCAATGGCAACCTAAAGATAGCTAGTACTTGTTGTTTGTTTATGAATTAGACCTATTATTTGAATTAAACTAACAAATCATATCAATTACCGTATTAAATATTAAGTTGATCATATACCTTAGGTCAAGCACTTAGTGGTTGAACCTAAGGTTAGATTTCCTTGCTCTTGTATCCGGAGTTCTACTATACAAGACCTTTGATGTATCCCATGACTCTTTAATCATGGGATAATGCTCAAACTCAAGGGTTAGATTATCGCTCATACAACTTAACATAGTAAGCACTTCTTCTTGTCTTGATCGTTCCATCTATTGTAGCATCCAAATTTTGTCTACATTTAGAGTTGGTCAATATTTTTGCTTAATAAGGTTACTTATGGATCTTTTTAGGTGGTCAGATTTTTCCTCTATGAAGCAGATACTAAATCTATATGTACCATAGGATATAATTTTGACCATCAAATTTGCCAATGTTATGAAGGTCAGAATAAGCAATTAGGAAGTCCATTATTGTATTAGCATGCACAAGGTTTGTTAGGTATTTGTCAAAGAATTTTATCCTAATTATATTTAAATTTAAGCTTTTTTCTTAACATAGTGACAGTAAAAATTTTAGACTTAAGTAGACACATGGAACATGAAATAAAATAGCCCCTAGGAGACACATTGACACTTGGTGCATTAAAATGTAGAGATAATCTAACCATGCCCATAAGAATACAACTACATTCTCAAATAGGTGCATGATCTTAGAATAGGTCCCTGGAGAAAAGGTACAAAATTATATATGACTTATTTTTTGACTACATCAATCTAATGAGAAAGAAAAAAAGAATTGGAATATTATACATCCATTGATTTGATTATATCTTACAAGCATAAATAATGTAGTAAAAAATAAACATATAAGTTATATGAGCATCAAATGTCAATGTTTTTTCATTCAACCTATGTAATCATATTGCAGCTCGTACGTACACAAAATGGCATCACAGTTACCAAAGGCTCTTAATAGCAATTTCTACTGTAGTGCATATGTTTAAATAAGATGCCAAGAATTCCACCATTGAATCAAACTATATAGGAGGACAAAGAAAATTTTTGACGATATAGAAAACGTTTGGGCAAAAATGGAATTTTTAGCTAATATCAACAATTTTTCTAAGAAACATAGTGTCAAACAAAAATCACGTCAAATATTTTTTTTTTTCCATGGAAAAAATTTAGAAGAAATATAGAATAACTAAAAATAGAAAGATAAAGTTATATGTTCCAAAATCACACAAACCAACTAACCAAAGCGTCCAAGTCAACAATCAACTACCAACTTTGCACATTGTCATTAGCCATATCATGGCCACTTAACACATAAGCAAACAAAGTAGACATTACATTAAGCAGACAAATGAGACCTCACTCTATGCCATTTTGCTAATGGAATGTCCGCCAAATAGGTTTACAAGTATTTGATACGCAAATGCAGTATTTGTAGGAACACCTTGAGCCTCTGATTTTTGAGAAATTCATTACAGTTAATTGATCATAATATTGTTCAATTAATGACCAAAATAAGTATATTAAATACATGAAATCATATTATTCATATTCATCACATAAAAGGCGAGTTTTCATGTTTTCTCTCTAAAGCCACTATTGAAAAGTTTTAGAACCATGAGTATGGATTTACTTTTGACAAAGTAAATTATTATTTTTCATACATGAATTCAACTGAACTACTCTGCTATGATTACAATGAATGGATCATGCAATCATGAATTGAAGCTACATGCATGAACCACACACATACAAATTATTCTCTCTTATCATGGATTACTATTAGAGAAATGGTCCTTGCTTCATAATTCAAATTCTAAGACTTTTGGTGATCATCCAAGATTAGACATTGAGAGAATTCGATGAGATATTATCGTTCTGGAGATTTCTATGCAAAAATAATGTTTAGTTGCACAATTGTGTGAAAGATATGTATATTTTCTCTTATGTATACATATATGATATTGTACAAAATTGGATTTAAGGACTTTTCTAAAATTATTGAGTTGTGGGCTTCTCTCCAAAAGATACACGTGTAGTAGTCCTCAAGTCAAGAAACAAGTGATTCAATGCCTTTTTTACTATAAAAGTTGGAATATATATTAATTGAGTCCTTGGTAGTATGTGCATATTAACTTTCGAGCTCCATCTTAAGTGGGATTAGTGGCGCATTTCATTAAGCCATATCGTACCTTTCCTTTAGCTTTATATTTACATGCACTTAGGACCTTATAAGCATATATCATCTAGCCCTCCTACTTTTATTAGGAAATAGCTTGTTTTGAATTGAAAGTATAATTTGCATTTTTATTTTTACTTTGTTGTGCTTCGTTTACCCATTTCTTTTTATTTTCATTATTGTTAAAATCATTATTATTATGTTCATAACTTTTTATTTATTTAATTATTTTTCATTTTTAGTTTTTTTGGATAGTTGCATTTTACTTGTAACTTCTGCTAAATGTGACCTAACTTGTGCTCTCTATGAGCTTTGGCTATGTTGTTTCTTTTGTTCCTTGGATGTCTTTCACAATGGTAGCCAAATAAGTAGTTAATGTTATTCAACCTCTCTCTTTCCTTTTAACTCCTTGCATTCATCATCACTTGCAGGAGAGATATTTTAAAGAAGGCATTGTGGGTTTTCATGGATATAATACATATAGTGGTAGAGATTGCATAGATCATACATTTACTTACCCATTTCTTAGTATGTATTGAGTGTAGTTAGCCAAACAAAGGGCTTTGTTTTAGTGATCCTCGAGCAGCTACATAGAATTCTTTTAAGTTGTGATAAAAGATACCATTCATAACAAATAATGCCACCCATGCAGAGGTACTTTTTAGACATCCTAGGATTTGCCATTACTTTGGTGCTACAATTATCTAAGTTGAGTTTTGCCACTGCATACAATTTATTTCTTCATTATATTGATGAAGACATTATGGATTGTGTTTTGAAGAAGAATGTTGATTATGGTTTGAGAAAGTGTTTGGGACGACAAAGAGTTGTTGGCTAATGCATAAGGCATAAATAGCCAATGGGCAAGATTCTTGCTAGGTGTAGATTGCAAAGGGTCCTAATAAAGGAGTCGTGTGAATCTATTTTTTTATGGCATTTTTTGGTTCTTGATTTCTCTTTTACCATTGCTCCTTAATCTTATCTTTACATTAGCATTTTCTTTCTATCATGATTTTGCTCGTGGCTTTTTTGAGAGAAGAAAAGAGAGAAAGTCAAGTAAGAGTATTGATATTAAGGTTAGGTTTCATAGGCTAGCTGCTCATCAGCTCTTGTGGGCGGCCAAAGGGTTGGGCGGCTAGCATTACCATGTGCCAATGGCTTGGTTTTAAATATTAAGATAGTAACTCGGATGGACTCTACTTGTACTATGGTCAAGTTGGGTTGTGATTGATTGATAGCCAACTGATCCAAATAAGCTTGAAACTTCATTTTGTTTTCAATTTTCTTGATTTTTCAGATTCTTTAAAATTATTTTAATTTTGTCTTTTTACTTTAAGATTGGAATTACTTCACATGAACAAGATTTTTGCTATGTACCTTCTACACCCCATGGACCATAACCTATCAAGAATGTTCTATTTGCTCGGTGTGGTGTACCTCAACCTCCAATTAGCTCTATTTTTGTTGCTGCTTGCTTATTGGATCAACCATCTCTCGACAGTGCTACTACTACTTGATTTCCCTAAATAGCCCACTATTTCACATAAGGCCTACCTTATCTTCATTAGAGATAGGCGACCATGTTGAATCACTTTTAACATTTGTACCTTAGGATGTATATGAGGAGGTTGATATTATGAATTAGTATATTGTGTTGTATAATAATATATAATTCTACCCTGTCAAACATAAGTGTATCTCAAAATTCTATGCTATCACTATTTCATGCCACTTTCTTCCAATATGTACACTAATGTTACATCTTCAAATGCAACAAAGATTTTCATATGAACTTTTTTTTTATACAAATTGATCAATGTCATCATAATTTGCTGTCTTCTAAGTTTATTTCCTTCTTTCTTATTGTGTAAATTTCATTGTGTACCTGTAGTTCTACATACATAGATATATTGTGTATATTTCACTGTGCATTTGCAGCTCACATTCGTCATTCCTTTATATGTCTCTTGGGTCTAAGTTAAGCCCAACCTCTCTCAAGTTCTGTGTGTGAAGGAAGTATTAGAAGTTGGTTGGAAAAGGCTAGACTAAAGAAAGTGGCGAACAATAAGGCTACATCAAAAAGCCTAAGAAAACATTTTCACTCAAACTTGAATTCCAACTCTTTTTCATCACAAATGACGGCATCTTTCCTATTTATACTTTTCACCTCCTCAAATGAATTATAGAGATCAAAGATCAACAACTGGGAGATGTTTTTTAGAATTCTCCAAAAATATCTAGATCTTTTCTTACCACTTTAAAACCTTCTAGATTGCTCTATTACAATTTATATATTTTCACAACCTTTTAGATCTTTCTCTTATATTACATTGGAGTTTTGAATCCTTAGGAATCACCTAGAATTGTTAGGAACCTTTTGTGTCCTTTCAAAATCTTTGAGATCCTTTTAGAACTTTCTTTATTTTTCCAAACTTTACTCCCTTCTAAAATTCCATAGATTGTTCTAGAACCTTTCAAGTCCTCTTTTAATGCTTTAGATCATTCTAGATTCATGTGGATTGTTTTGGAATCATCTAGAAAATTTTAGAAACTTCTTCGTATCTTTCTTCAATAGTTCTAAAAATGTGGAAGATATCTTTCTTTGGTGCTCCATATATTGCAAGACAATGTCTCCAAGAATCAAGATGTCAGGGCTCAGAGCTATGGACTATTACAATTTGCTAACTAACATTATGAAAAACTTAATTAATCAAATTTATGTTTTTATTTCTTGAGATATCATTAACCAGTCTACTGGTCACTAAATTAATTGACTTTGAGCATGTATGGTTTTGCCTACTACTATGTCATGAATTGTATATAGCACGACAAAGGTATTTGATTGGATGGTGTCTTGATATACTCTCCTCTTTTTTCATTTTTAAGTTTTGCATAAAAGTTGTCCTAAGATAACCTTTATTGTATTATTTCAATAGGCACATCATTTAAAGTTGTAATTATTGCACTTTTATTTTTATTATTCTTTTTAATCAATTAGGTTTAAGTTGAATAAGATTGGAAAATAGACACCTATTTTTCACTACTTCATCTAGAAGTACAAAGTTGAGCTTGTTTGTTTATCTTTGCTTGCAATTTAGGGCAACATTGTTGCCAAATGTATTTATCTATCCATAGAGATATCTAGTATAATCTTACATAGTTCTTTTATCTTGTCTTATTTATACCGTGAACATTTTTCTATATATACCTTGTTCTATATATAACATAAGGGTGTGAAAATCCTTGTGATTTTTGAGCACTTGCTAGGTGACCATACCTTTGCACATGGCTGTTTATGAGGTATAGTTATTTGAATAGTGCTTTGTGAATAACTTTGAGCTATAGTAAAGGATCGTGCCCTATGGCTAACTCAAAATTTTTTGTGGAGGTTGTTACTTTATTGTATGTGTCATAGACATCCTGTCATAAATATTAGTATTTGTAGTCGATGGTGGTGGCCAGTTACATCGTTTATTGTAGGTGGTTAAGGATGACCCTTTCTTTCATACTAGTTGCTGTATAGTAATCAACTTTGGGGGTGACTGTCAGATCTCCCTTGGGCACCTAAAGGTTGCTATCCTTAGGAGAGTGTCTCTTTAGATGCCTAACCATAGGATAGTCACCTTTTTAGGAAGCCTTCACCTAGGCATCAACACTAATAAACAACTAAATCATTAGGTAGACTACATCATTAGGTTTCTTCCCTCTTCAAACGACTATGCTGAGTTGTGGAGCTTTATGCTTTTTGAGTAACTTAGAATTTTTGGTAAAGGTGTCCGTTTCTTAAAAACCCTAGTGATTCCATGTCGTTCTCTTCAGACCCTATAAGATCTCTTGTAGAATTATGTTTCCTTGAGGATCTTTTGGAATCTTTTTGGGTCGTTCTCTTAGGACCTCTTAAGAGCTTAAGCAAAATTATATTACTTTGGGGACAACTTGGGATCTTATGGAGTCTTGCCATTCTCTTCAAACCCCTTTAGAATTTCAAGTGGAACTACTTTTCTCCTGGGACACTTTATGATGTTAAGTAATGATGCTATTCCATAGAGAGAGTCCTTTGAGGCTCCTATAGAGACGTCACTTTGTAGAGGGAATAGCTTGGTGTGTCTCATAGAGATGTTGATTTAGGAATTCCTTAGGACTCTTGTAGAGATATTGTTCTAGAGCCCCTTGAAGTTACTCACAAAATTATTGTTCTATTGAAGGAGCCTATTGGGGTCTTTTGTAGAGATGATATTTTATGGAGAAAACCCTAACAGTCTTCTGTGGTGATGTCATTCTAAGAGCCCCTTAGGATTCTTGCGGATTGTCACTCCATGGAAGAAGCCCTTGGATTCTCCCATAATATTATATTATCAAAAAACCCTTGGGTTTTTTATTGGATTGTCATTTTGGGATCCTTTTAGAGTTTCTCATAGAGATTGTCTCTTCAAAAGTTGCTTAGGGTCTCTCATGGAGATGTCCGATTTATGTGATATGTATCTTATGAGATATTTGTTTGCAATAAATTAAGGCAAGTTTTAATAAAAGAACAAACTTTTGACATTCTAAGCCAGCATAGAATTTATTTGTAAAGAAAAATAGATTAATCTAGAACAAGTGAAAATCAAAAAGAAAACTAGTCTATTTAACTAAAATAAATGAATTTTTTGGCATTGACTTGCTATATGGGGATATTCCTAGTCCCAGGTGTCTCATTCAATCCACATTCTATAGCTCGCAAGTGCTTGAGTTCATGATCTCTATCTTTTTAAGTGGTCCTTCTCATTTAATATTTAATTTTCTAATGGGTTTAGAAGTTTTTCTCAGGTGTACTTAGGCAACGCGTGTGCCTATCTTGCTAGTTTTGTACACCTCTTATTATGTGTGGGCAGTTTTCCACAATTTCAACCTTTAATAGTTTTCATGTTTTTATCTCCAATTGGTTTTTCAAGTCTCTATCAAGGTAATTGCTTTTATCCTGCAAGTCAAGTTAAGTGGTCCTTAGTAGATGCTTGGGGGTAGTCTAGGTATTGTTAAAAATGATTAGTAAGGAGAAGCATCATATATGCACCTTCACCATTTAAGATCTTACTCTAGAGTTGTTTATTCTAACAACTTTATAAATTTTACTCATAATATGTATTCCACTTTATTCAAGACTCTTTATCCATCATGTTGAGGATCAAGAAGGTAATCTATTAACCTCTACTACCTCAAAGGTACTGGCTAGAGTGTAGGTTTTCCCCTTATGGAATTCATGTCATGAAGATGTCTTAAAGTATTCTTGTGATCACTTTGATTTGGTCGAGGTACTCCGCCATACTTGCCTCCTTAACCTCGTAATGGCCCATGACCTAGTTGACACCATTGAAGAGTTGCTATAGGAGTATAACCACCGTACGCAGGCTGTAAAAGCTAACTTTATTCCAATGATTAACGCTTTATACTCGACCTTATTATTGGAGGTTTGGAAAGGAATCTTACACCATACCTTAACTTGCAACCTTGTGGACTCTCCAAGACTACATTGCCGCCACTTCTAAAAATAGTAGATGACTTATTAAAATCAACTATTCAAGTAGGGATAGAACTCTTGGTCCTATGTCTTGTACCTTTCATCTCCAGAATCTCATCTCTAGCTTTGGAGATATTTGACAAATTGAAAATGATGACTTGAAACTATTTAGGGGCTTCTCTAGTTTCAAGCTTATTTTCATATACCTTTTACTTTTAACAACTGGCCTCCATAGTTTCTCCATCATACTAGGATCTTCTTTATTTATGCATCAACCATGTCTAGTTGAGGGGAAGTATCATAGAATATAATTGTTGAGCTTCTACCATCTACTAGGATTTCCTTCACAAGGTTAGCTAAAGAGGCCAAGATTACTAAGGCATTAGTGTGTTGGTCTTTTCTTGCCTCCAAATCTCTATTTCTGAAGGTGATGTCAAGTGCGAGGGTGTACTTCACTTATGTAAAAAGTTGATTCTTACAAGTGCCTTGCAACCCTTATGAGAGACTGTTGAGCATTGATGGAGTCACCACATATGGGTCTGTTGGAAATCATCGATATGAACCTATGGTGGTAGGTTGTCATCATCATGCTGTTGTGACTCTTTTCAAGGCTTCAATCCTCAATCAAGCATTTTTTAACAATTCTATGAATTTTAGAATATAAATTTCTTTTTAGGGCTATCTTATTGCTTGGCAACAAACTTTTCATGACATCCTAGATTGATTAATCTTGATATCTCATCTTTTAAGTGATTACAATCTGTAGTATTGTGTCTTTTATTACAATAGTGATGGTATTTCTCAAGATCTTGTCTCTTAGAATTGTCTACCATTTTTTTAGTTGGTACTCTAGTTTGATGATAGTTCTAGCTAGTTATTAGTTGAACTAAATGAGAGTGCATTTCATCAGGGTTATGTAGATAACCTTACTGTAGGTTACCTCACTTAGGTTGTACAACTCTATACATGTTATGTCATCATCCAAGTATTTTTGGAGATCTACAATTCTGTAAAATTTTATGTGGCTATCCACAATGGTTGCAATGGCGACTGACCATGGGGATCCATTTATCTATTAAATTTTGAGAAAGGCCATAGATCTACCTTTTTATTTGATCTAGTTACCTAATGGGCATGGGACTTTAGGGGCTAAAAATAAGGTCTCTATTTCCTTTTCTTATAGTGCTATAGGTCAATAACCCTGTAAGTGATATTTTGTAGCTTACTAGGCCATCATTTTTGTTGGGATTTACATTGAGACATCTCCTACCAATGTCATGGTAGCTTTTTGAGTGATCTGCAAGATTAGTCCTTGGGATGTAGTGCTTTTAGTTCGGTGATAAAATTCGACTAGCGATTTTCTATGGTGCCCTAGGTTGTAGAAATGTTGCCCACACTGAGGCATCTTTTACCAATACCATGAGGGTCTCTTTAGTTATCTACAATGTTCGCCTTCTAGCATGTAGGGCTTGTGGATTAGATAGGATCTTCAGCATTAGGGGTGCATTGGGTGTTTGTTTGATTGCCTACAAGGGATGTACATCAAACTAGTTTTTGCCATGTTCTCCCCCACAGATAGTTATGATGTTGCTCAAAATTAGATTCAAGATGTTTTCCAAAAACTATTGAGTATTAAGCTTTTACTTCAAAAATGCACTTGTGTAAACAAAGTGCTCGAACAAAAAAAAAAAGATTTGACACCTCTTTTAGTTGTGAAAATTGGTTTTATATTGATTAAGTTCTTGGTGGGCTAAGCCCATTAAACTTGAATGCCTATCTTAAGTGGGCTCAATAGCATATTTTTGTTGGAATAGTACCCCGCAAGCCAATAAGATTAGCATGTAAATTATTTCACTTGTGATATAATCATGATTGAATGATATTTCTTACAATTGGCCATTTTCATCTTATGCTTTTATTACTTTACTGGCATATGGTTGAAGCCCCTAGATCACATTAGACTATAGAACTTGGTCATGCACTAGGTGGTGATCATGGAATAAGTCTTGCACGATCGTGATTTTAAATATCCCAAGTCATAGAATCTTATAAGATAGGGTATCTAAGAATTAGATAAACTTGCACTGACGATATATAATCCAAGGGTTGGATGTTGCTTCATTCTATAAGTAAATTGTATGTGATATGGGTACATGTTAGTGGGTGCTTGTTAGAGAATAAGGCACTGGAGACCTACTTAGAGAATTCATTAGATAGATATAATGGCAAGCCAGTAGTGGTTAGTTCTCCAGCTTACACTAGTGCATATGATTGGTCCTTTGACTTGAGGATCCATTGTTATATTATGTTTAGGTCCTCATGCTTGGATTCCACTTTGGCTACTTAAAGGGCATTTCAATGGTGATTGAGCATGGACTACTTAGATATAGAGGTTTATAAGATCCAAGATAGGATTTGACTCCTTATCTTTGTGAAGGGTGAGTGCATCTTCTATGCATCCTATGATGATCGATTTCTAGGAGTCCTTAGCTAAGTTATTATAACAATTTCAAAAAGGGGTTTTTCAAAGACAAGGTCACAAATTGAAATCAAACATTAAGAATAGATGCATAGTATCAAGGCAATTAGGGAGCTGACAAATATCTTGTCTAAGGCATCTATCATGGAAATAAGAGATGAAAGGATAATATTTACGTGGTACATGTAGAGCTAGAATGGTTTATCAAAAACATCATTTGGCCAATTGTTAGGCTCTATGGGCTTGAGATTGGACATCAACCATGGAGATTAAGTACTCATTAATTAATAGAGATTAATTGAACTGAGTTGGTTAGTATAAAAGAGTTTAAACTAACATGAATATATGTTATTCTAAAGTCATAAAGATTGTGAGCCCATGTCTAATGAACGGTAGAACCTAATGGGTCATACAGAAAATTCAATCAGCAATCCTAAATATTGAGGGAATTTTCTAAGGGTTAGAAAAATTACTAGATGGTTGAAAATTGAGGGAATTGGTTGACACAATTTTTAGTCATCTCGGCTTGATTAATTTAATTGTTAAATTGATTTAATTATTTTAACAAGTTAAATTATGACCAATAAAATTGAGTGCTAATTTAATTTGGTGCCCAATAACTATCAATTGGTCAAGTTAACTTAAGGTGTTAAGTTAACAAAATTTAGTTTAAAGTGTTAAGCTAGTTGACTTAAAGATAAAGTCAAAGTTTAATTAAATTAAAGTGTTTAATTAAATTAAAATGAAGAATTGATTTTGGAGGGAGAATTCAAATGAAATGTTCATTTGATGCTGAATTAGAATTTAATTAGATAGATATTTCATGAGATGAAATGTAAATTACAAATTAAATTGAAATTCAACACAAATTAACAGGCAACTTGCAAGATACTTGCAAGTTAGCATGCCTAGGTGGCGCCCCTACCTTGATGAAGGTGTGGTTCCACCTTGACATCATGCCATCCTCCCTCCATATATAGATATAGAGGGGGTGGCAGCCACAACACAAGATATTCACACATTTTGTGCATCCCAAAGTCATATCCAAAATTCTCTCCAAAAGTGATTCTCTCATGAGTTGAGGCTTCACGCTTTTCTTTACCTCCCTCACCATTTTTGGCCTCTTACCAGCTCTCTTTCTCCTTGATTTGTCCAGCTAAATTGCATAGGAAAGGATTGTCTATTGGTGTGTGGACTTTGGCATTAGAGGCAAGACGAATTTTGAATTGCTTACTTTGGTGATCCTCTGTTCTAGTAATGTGTTTCTGGATTCTTTTCAAGGTCTTGATAAAGGTTTTTGTTTCTTAAATTTTAAATGGACATTATCCATTGAGTTGGCAAAACTGTTTCTAGATTTGGCTTGAATCCGAGGTGATTTGCCCAATCAAAAGTTGACCACACCTTGTTGTGCTAAGAGCAGTCTACTTTAGAGTAAGAAAGCACTACATCAAGTTTTTGGTTGGATTTTGCTTAAGAGGTAACAATATGACCTTAATCCATTACGTATGCATGATTTAGATCCTTGGATTGGTGTAATCTAAGTTTGATTTCAGTTTTTAAATGTTTTAAATTGGAACCTTAGCATTACACCTCTTTCAAGTTGTATTATTGGTAACTAATTTCATGTTATATTTTGGATTCTCTTTTGATTGATTCATGTGATGAATTGATCTATATCTTCAAACACTTGATCTAAATCATAGATTGGAGTTTTTAGATGATGTTGCTTGTGGCTCCTTTGATGATGAATAGATATTATACTAACAGGTGTTTTAAAAGTTAATTCATATATTAGTGTAATTTGATTCATGATTTGATAATGTTAAATATTAATTAAGCATTAGGTTATGTTATATGTTGATTTAGCATGTTTTAATTTGGCCTTAATATATTTTGGTCATTTCTGGATCTAATTGGATTGGATATAATTAGAGATTTTTGGAAGAATGTGATTCTCACTTTAATTTGATTTTTGAAACATGTTGGAGCTTTTGTTTTATCATATTTATAAACTTTTTTAGATCTAAAATTGCATCTATATTGTGTGGAAATAATGTTTGGAAGTTGTTCTAAAAGTTTGGTACACAAAACATTGAGCAAAATAGTGCAAAAGTCACCTAGCACCATGACCGAACCATTGCCCTGCCTAGCCAACCGCTAGCTAGCAATGGGCATGCTTTGTACCCACTTGCAACATGGTTGTGCGCCTAGCTTGGGTGGGCAATAGGTTAGTCTAGGTCTTGGCTTGATTTTGGCTTGATTTTAGCTCTTCTTTATGACCAAAAGTGTATTGTTTCATATATTATAGATGCACAAGTGTTGTGCATGCTCTCAAAACTATGTTTGACATATTTAAAACTTTCTTAAATCTTGTTAATGCTAATCTCCAATTGTGGAAAAAATAGAATGCATAAATGTTATGCTTGTTTTTGCTTGATCAATTAATTATTTATATGATAAGCATTTAATTGTTGGAATTGAATGTCAATTCTTAACTTATTTGTTATTCATTTAAGTGTTGAATGAATGGGTATGATCATAAGCCTTTAACATTGATTTTATTTATTTCAATTGTTGAAATGGGTTGTATTAAATAGGACTTGCATGCCTCTTGTTCGATCTTATAAAAGTTATGAAAGTAGAATCACTAGGAGTGAGCTTTTCTTTCTCTTGTGAAAATGGCAAAAAGCAAGAAAATCCATAGAAGCTTGAAGACCCATGAATGTATGGGGATACACTCATGTAATAGTTTAGTTTAATCAACCCACCTAAAATTAAACGAGTGATATATCTATGGCTCTAAGTGTATCACTTGGTTAGGCTCATTATCATCCCACCCTAGGAGCATGCTAAGCATATTTACTTATTTATACTTTCCATATCTTAATGATGTATGTGATGCATAGACTAGGATATAGAAAACATAAATAAGAAGATAAAATTGTTGAGATCTTGGCAAGCAAGTTTGAAATCCCCTTACTTAGAATGTCTAAGTGTTTTCAAATATTAAGTCAAAATGGATATAAATTAAAAGGATTTTTAATTAATCTATGCCTTTTACCAATAGTGTATGCTATGACGATGTTACTAAATTTATGTAATGGCACTTAATCATGGGGATCACACTTAGATGGAAAACTATGAGCATATACTTAACATATGATGCACCTTGATGTGAGGCTTCCCGCACATTGGCACTCAGTCTCTGGGGATGTCGTGGAGCTGTCTTGTATCAAATTTTGATTAGTAGGTTCAACTTAACACTTAGTAGTATAGGCGTCGCACGAGTCATGGGTCTACATAAAAAGTGAGGCAAAATATATCAAGTGTCACATATGATGAAATTAGCAAGTGCTGCTTATCCTTAGATTGTTCGTGAATGGCACTCAGTCACGGGGGTCTACTTACAAGTCTTAAGAGTCTTGATTCTCACTAGAAAATATAATTTCCTAAATTCTTCTAGGGGATGAGGGATTTGATAAAATAGTGGAAGAAAAACATGCTTAAAAGACCACAAACATGTTTTCAAAATATAAATATTCAATCACATGCTTATATTCTCTTTTATCGCTTTTTGTAGATTTGTGAAATCTTCATAAACTTAAAATGGCTAAGAATCTATTCACAACAATTTTGGAAACCAATAAACTAACTGGGTCTAATTTTCACGATTGGTTGAGAAATCTCAAAATAGTGCTTGACTCCGAAAAAGGACTTATGTACTTAATCAAAGTCCACTGAAAACCATTGGCGATGACGCCACCAAAGAGACTCGTGAATTGTTCGCAAAGTTTGTGGATGATGATTTACAAACAAGATATCTCATGATAACAACTATGTTTAATGAGTTGCAAAAGTCTCATGAGCATATGAAACATGCAAGTGAGATCTATGCACATCTACAAGGCTTGTGTGGTGTCCAAATTAGACACGACTGGTTCGCTTTGTCTAGGGAGCTTTTTAGAAGTAGAATGACTGAAGACATGAGTGTCCATGACCATGGGCTTAAAATGATTTATCTCATTGAAAAACTTGGACAACTAGATGTGATCATGGACAATGACCTCTATGTAGATTTGATCGTATAGTCATTGCCACGTTTGTTCGACCAATTCGTTACAAACTTTAATATGTCCAAGAATGAGGTTATAATTAACGAATTGGTGAACATGCTGGTTATCGCCGAGGTGACTATGAAAATGGAAAAGCCTCTTTTACTTGTATCCTTTTCCAAGTCTAAAGACCCTTATAGTCCTGGGGAAGAGGGTAAGAAGAAGAAAAGTTCTTCATCAAAAAGGAAGTAACCCTTGAAAGGTTCAAGGGGAGTTAAGAAGACGAAAGAGGCTAAAATTGATGTTACATGTTTCCATTGTGGAAAAAAGGGGCATTGGAGAGGAAACTACAAAGCTTATCTTGCCACCCTTAAGAAAGGTATGTAAATAATTGAAGTGTATTGAACAACTAATTTTTTCTCATGGATATTTAATACCACATGTGGTTCTCACCTTTGTAATTCGTTACAAGAGTTGGAAAAAAGAAAGAGTATTAATGAACGGGATATGATCATCTACCTTAGGAATAGAGCAAGAGTTGCTGCCACGGTCCAAAGTGTACTCAAGTTAGGCTTGGGGGATTCTATGATTGTACTTGATCCTTGTTTCTATGTGCCAAATCTTATGAAGAATATAATTTCAATTCCTATTTTAGGTAATGAAGGATATGATTTTTTTTATATCTAATGGAAAATTAAAGGCATTAAAGAACGGTTCTTTAATTGCCCAAGGTACATTGAATAATGGATTACACATATTAGATTCTCAAAAACCTTTAATGTACATTCAATCAATTAGAGAAAAATTAGATATCTAAGATGATGCCATTCTATGGTATGCTAGACTTGGGTATATCTCTAAAAATAGGATGAACAAGATAGAAGCTCTCAAAGTACTAAATGTTAGTGGCCTCGAAGAATTTCCAACTTGTGAGTTTTGTTTAAAGGAAAAAATGACCAAGGCTCCTTTTGTAGGACAATCAAAGTGTAGCACAAGTCCTTTGGATTTGATCCATATGGGTATGTATGGTCCATTAAGAGTTAGTGCATGATGAGTCTATTCTAACATTATCACTTTCACCGATGATTACACTCAATTCGAACATATGTATCTTATGAAGTAAAAGTTCAAAGCCTTTGAAAGGTTCAAAGAGTATAGGTATGAAGTAGAAAAGCAAAAAGGACTTAGTATTAAAATTCTTAGTTCAGATCGACAAAGAGAATATTTAAGTACTAAATTCTTCAATTATTTAAAAGAGAGTAGATTCTCTCTCAATGAACTCTACCCGACAAACCCAACTTAATAGAGTAGCCGAGAGGAGAAACTGTACCTTGTTGGACATGGTATGTTCCATGATGAGCTTTTTCGATGTGCCTATATCTTTTTGGCAATACGCTTTAGAAACGGCCACAAGGCTACTAAATGTAGTACCCTCAAAGACTGTACCAAAAACACCACATGAGATATGGTATGGCAAAGCACTTTCTTACCATTTTCTTAAGGTTTGGGGGTCTCCCGCATACGTGAAGAGGTTAGTGGGAGACAAGTTGGATTGTCAATCCTCCTTATGCAAGTTTGTGGGATACCCTACAGGATCTACGAGCTATTACTTCTATGGTCTCTTAACTCAAAAGGTGTTTGTCTCAAGGAACACTACCTTTTTTGAAAAGAAATTTCTATTAGATAGAAAAAGCATTGTTATTGAACTTGATGAAGTTTAAGATGATCAACAAATCCCACAAGTGGTGGAAACAAGTAGTAAGCCTTACACGCAACCTCTATGTAAGTCAAATCGAATCAAGAAATAGCCTAAAATATTTGGATTTTTTCATGAAACGAGCTAATTAGATATAGATTTGAAGACCTACGAGGAAGCTATGTTGAACATAAGCTTAAGACATTGGTTTGATGCCATGAAATTCAAATGGACTTTATGTACTCTAACAAAGTATGGTTTTTAGCAGATCCACCAAAGGATATAGTACCTGTTAGTTGCAAATGGATCTGTAAGCAAAAGCTAGGAGTCAAAAGAGAGGTTACGACCTTTAAGGCATGACTAGTGGCAAAAGGTTATACTCAATAATCCAGTATTAATTTCGAGGAAACCTTTTCACCAGTTGAAATGCCTATGTTCATTAGAATTCTACTTGCCATGGCTGTATATTATGACTATGAGATATAGAAAATGAATGTAAAAACTACTTTTCTTAATGGCAACATTGAAAAAGAAGTCTATATGAAGTTACCACAAAGTTTTACATCCAAGGGGAGTGAGCAAAAAGTTTGCAAACTCCAGAGATCCATTTATGGACTCAAGCAAGTGCCCCAAAGTTAGAACATATGTTTTGATAATGTAGTCAAATTGTTTAGCTTTATCAAAAATATTTATGAACTTTGTATGTATAGAAAGAAAGTGGAAATAGTGCATAGTTTATTGTGCTTTATGTCAATGACATCCTTCTCATTGGGAATGAGATAGCTATGTTAAAGTGTACTAAAATGTGGTAGTCTTCTCAATTCTTTGTGAAAGATTTGGGATAAGCATCCTATGTATTAGTAATACATATCTATAGAGATAGATAGATGAGGATGCTGGGGCTATCCCAAATCATGTACATTAACAAAATACTAAAATAATTTAGTGTGGAAGAATCCAAGAAAGGATTTCTTTCCATGGGACATGATATTCGACTTCTAAGTCATGGCCCCAAAGATTGACGTGGAAAGATAAAAGATGTCCCGTATACCTTATGCATCCATTTAGAAGGCATAATGTACGCTGTTTAATGTACAAGATCAGATGTGGCACAAGCTCTAAGTGTTATGAGCAGGTTCCAATCTAATCCAGTGAGTGTCACTAGATGATCGTAAAAGTGATCCTTAAGTACTTAAGAAGCACTAAGGAATTATTTTTAGCATACAGTAATGAAGAATTGAAACCTGAGGGGTTTTCGGATTCAAGTTTTCAATCTGATGTAGATAACCTAAAATCCACATTTTGATTTATATTTTGCATTACCAGCATCACAGTGAGTTGGAAGAGTTCCGAACAAAACACCATGGCCAACTTAACCATTGAGGCAGAATATATTATGGCTTCGGAAGCTACAAATGAAGGTGTTTGGATCAAAAATTTCATCCAAGAGTTAGATGTAGTGCTTGGCATGTTTGAGCCTTTAGTTGTCTCTTTGGACAGCAACAATATGGTTGCACAAGCTAAGGAGCCAAGATCTCATCAACAATACAAGCACATTTTGAGGTGATACCATTTTATCTAGGAGATCATAAGTAGAGGCAATATTTGAGTGAAAAGAGTTGTCTTAGAAGAGAATTTAGCAGATCCATTTACTAAACCCCTATCACAAAAGGTCTATGAAGGACATCTTCAGAAGATAGGTCTTAAGACTATGGAAAATTAGCTTTAGGACAAATGGGAGATTATTGGAATAGTACCCCGCAAACTAATAAGATTGGCATGTATACTATTTCACTTGTGATACAATTTTGATTGAATAATATTTCTTATAAATGGTCATCTTCATCTTACACTTTTATTACTTCACTGGCATATGGTTGAAGCCCCTAAATCACATTAGACTATGGGACTTGGTCATGCACTAGGTGGTAATCATGGAATAAGTTTTAAACGATCATGATCTTAAATATCCCAAGTCATATAATCTTATAAGACAAGACATCTAAGATTCGGATAGACTTGCACTAATAATGCATAACCAAGGGTTAGATGTTGCTCCATTCCATGAGCAAACTATATGTGATAGGGGTGCTTGTTAGAGAATAAAGTACTAGAGACCCACTCGGAGAATCCACTAGATAACCGTAGTGGTAAGTCAGTAATGGTTAGTTCTCTAACTTATGCTAATGCGTATAATTAGTCTTTTGATTTGAGGATCTATTGTAATCTTGTGTTTAGGTCCTCATGCTTTGACTCCACTTTGGCCACTTAGCTAGCGTTTCAGTGGTGATTGGGCATGGACTATTTAGACATAAAGGTTTATGAGGTCTAAAATGAAATTCAACACTTCATCTTTGTGAAGGACAAGTACATCTTCTCTGCGTTCTATGATGATCGATTCCTATGAGGCCTTGGCCAAGGCAATGTGACAATTTGAAAAAAGGGGTTTCCAAAGATGAGGTCACAAACCAAAATCGAACATTAAGAATAGATGCATAGTATCAAAGCTATTAAGGAGCTGACAAATATCTTGCCCTAGGCCTCTTTTATGGAGATAGAAAATGGAAGGATTGTATTTGCATAGTACGCATAGAGCTAGAACAGTTCACCAAAAGCATTATTTGGTCAATTGTTAGGCTTCATGGGCTTGAGATTGGACATCGACCATGGAGATTGGATACTCATCCATTAATAGAGATTAATTGAATTGAGTCAATTAGTTTAAAAGAGTTTAAACTAATGTTAATAGATGATATTTTAAAGTCACAAAGGTTGTGAGCCCATGTCCAATGTGCGTTAGAACCTAATGGGTCACACACAAAATCTAATCGGCAATTCTAAATATTGAGGAAATTTTCTAAAGGTTAGAAGAAATCTTAGATGGCCAAATATTGAGGGAATTGGTTGACATAATTTTTAGTCATCTTAGCTTGATCAATTTAATTGTTAAATTGATCGAATTAATTTAAAGAGTTAAATTAAGACCGATCAAATTAAGTGTTAATTTAATTTGCTACCCCATGACCATCAATTGGTCAAGTTAACTTAAGGTGTTAAGTCAACAAAATCTAGCTTAAAGTGTTAAGCTAGTTGACTTAAAGGTAAAGTCAAAGTTTAATTAAATTAAAGTGTTTAATTTAATTAAAATAAAAAATTGATTTTGGAGGGGGAATTCAAATGAAATGTTCATTTGGTGCTGAATTAGAATTTTGTAAGGTAAACATTTCATATAGATTCCAAATTAAATTCAAATTCATTATAAATTAACATGCAACGTACAAGATGCTTGCAAGTTGGCATGCCTAGGTGGCGCCCCCACCTTGAAGAAGGTGTGATGCCACCATCCTCCCTCTATATATAGATATGGATGGGGGGGGGGGGCACAACACATGATATTCACACATTTTGTGCATCTAAAAGTTAGATCCAAATTTCCTCCAAAAGTGATTATCTCATGAGTTAAGACTTCACTCTCTTCTTCACCTCTCTCACCATTTTTGGCCTCCTACCAGCTCTCTTTCTCCTTGATTTTTCTAGCTAAATTGAGAAGGAAAGGATTGTCTATTGGTTTTCGGACTTTGGCATTAGAGGCAAGACGAATTTTGAATTGCTTGCTTTGGTGATCCTCTGTTCGAATGGTGTGTTTTTGGATTCTGTTCAAGGTCTTTCTGAAGCTATTTGGTGCTAAAATTTTAACTGGACATTCTGCATTGAGTTGGAGAAATTTTGGTCTAGATTTGGCTTGAATTCGAGGTGATTTGCCTGATCAAAAGTTGATCACACCTTGCTGCACCAGGAGCAGTATGCTTTTGGGAAAGGAAGCATTACTTCAAGTTTTTTGTTGGATTTTGCTTAAGAGGTAACAATCTAACCTTAATCCATTATATGGGCATGATTTACATCCTTGAATTGGTATAATTTAAATTTGATTTTAGTTTTTAAATATTTTAAATTAAAACCTTAGCATTACACCTCTTTCAATTTTGTTTTATCATATTGGTCCTTTTATAAGGATTTTACTTGTGTGACTCCAAAGTCTTACTGGAGTACACATGATAGAATCCTTTTTCGCTAAGATCAGTGACTTACCTCTATCTAATGGAGTCCAATGTTAAGTCTAACTTAAAGACTTCACTAGCTGTCAAATGTAGATATTGTTTTTGAGCATTCTCAAAAGCTAATATAAGAAATATATACAGTAATGGAAATATAATGGTTGGGGGTGGCGAATGGATGGGAAATGAAATAGAAATGAATTGAGGTAGTAATACCGGGTATTCGAGGGATTTTTTAAATTTGGAAATAGATATGGTGTAATAAATGCAATTTATCAATGGATGTAGCAATAAATAGTGATTGTTGTGAAGATGAGTGCAATGATTTTGTTGGTGGTGGAGGTGGTAATGGCAGTGCTTCATGGTGTTTGACGATGAGCACAAGACTGTTGGTGTTAATGCTTATATGCATGACAACATAATTGTAGAACGAGGAATTAAATTTGTGGAGAAAAGAAGACGGAAAATTGAAAGATATTTATTTCAAGTTAAGTAGGTAGGAAACTAATTATGAAAATAAGTTCACTTCGGTGAGTGGGAATTAAAAAGATAAGAGTGGGGACTGAATCATAAAATTATAACTAAGTCTACGAAGTTTTCATCAAATAGCCTTTTTCGTATTTCTTATAGTTTTACGAATTATTTTTAGTTAATTCTAAATACTTAGAAATTCAGTCCAATATTTTGAAAAATATTTATAAAATATTAAGTTTCTGATGTGCTAATATATCGAGGCATATGCAAGCCAACATATTCCTTTGTGATTATATATAATCAAAGAATAAATCAAATTATAATTAATTGTGCACAAGATTACCATGATATCTCAAATTTAAAGACAAATCTTGCACTATATATTGTAGAAATACCATATTTAACAATATTTCGTATTCAATCAAGTATCTTCAAATGGGATAGTGCAGAATATTTTTTCCATAACAAGTACCAATATATGTGGCCTCATATTTATATACCAATGTCTATAAAGCGAGATTTTATTTTACAAGCATGTATTATATATGTATGTCTTGTTAAATCATCCATATTCCATCTTAAATAACATTTGTTCTATGCATGATAGTTCAGTAGTTATGAAGATGAAGATATGCCTAATTTTTTGAATAAATAAGGATGTTTTGTTAGTATCTACATGCTACTCTAACATAGCTGTTGCCACTATTAGATTCCTTCAATATGCTTATCTTTTTTCACTTTTATGCATGCCTTGTTATCACCCCCATTAATAATAGAGTTGTTTTTCGAATTTGTCTTTGAAATGGCATCTAAACGCTTCTCTTCATTTTTTAAGTGCCTTTTATTAACTTTTAGTTAGTAACTTAAAAATATTCAGATCATAATAGAGTGAACCTCTCATTTTGTCGTCATTGAAGTGAGCTCAAATACTCAAACCTCGCCCCCAAATGACAATATGATCAACTTTTTCAAGTTTTTGAACTTTTAGATCTATAGCTTTATGACATAGATTGCCCACAAATATGGCATAGTTTCAAACTTTTTGATCTCTAGATAGTGGGACGCTTATTATCCTCTTATACATTTCATTTTTCAAGTTCTTTACTATTATTATTTATTCTCCTAAACAAAATACACAAGTCAAGAACTTGCGTTGTATCTGCCTAGAAGTGAGCAAAGTGTTTGTTGCCAGCAATTGGGAGAACATGGAGGCACGCTAATCATCTATCATATTTGAGGACACTATCCTATATATATTGCATTTGCAGTTGTACATCTTGTAGAAGTTTGTGCATTTTTCAAAGTAGGATTTCATGATGCAAGAACCTTCGTGCTAGAGTAAAGAGGAGACTAAGTCTGGAGGTGATTACATTGAGGTGCTGGATGGAGACTATGTGGGAGTCAATCTGGTGAGTTGATTAGGTGGCTCTAAGAAGCTTCTTGATGAAGCCTCCCGGCCCCCTAATATGCTAGAGTTTTTATCCAGTTTCTCATCTTTGCTATTAGAAGGCGGGTTGAACAAAATGTTGTCTTTTTCTTACGTTAATTTTAGTGTTTTTTTTTATTGCTTATTACGTTAATTGCATTTGCTATTGTTACTTTCTCTATATATTGTGACAGCAAGCGAGCCAGGATTGATTGTCACTAACTTTTGAAATGTCTTTGACATACACAGTAGGTGAGCGTTATGGCGTCTATTGTGGTGGCACATGAGACCAATCATCACCTAGCATCTTGAGGTCTCTATGGCATCCACGGTGAGCGAGAGTATAAGGTAATTGTTTAGATGAAATAAAGCATGTTCATTTTCTTAACATGTTTCCGTCATGGGTGAAGTACAATTAATACTCTAAAAATGAACAATACGAAAAAGAAATTATAGCTCTTCTCGATCTATTGATGAATATAATTTTCTTTGAAATTGTTATATTTCATGTACATAAGATTAGCTTCACAATTGGTTGTTACAAATTGTTGGTTCGTGTCTACAAATTTATACTACCTTATAAGGACTTTCTCAGTTGGCATGGATAGCTCAAAGACTTCTACTTTCCTCAAATATACATAAATCTTTGAGCTTTATCCTCGAGGTGTATACGAATACTTATTCTAGCTTCTACATTTGTGCTCTTGCAGTCACACTTTTTCACATCTCTACCACCAAGTATAGCTTCTATCAAAGGCATTCATTATTAAGGACAAAAGCCTTCATTGTTGCAGATGAACTAGTATACCTTGATTCACCAAGTCCTCCCTCCAACTTTAGAGGGATTACTACTGATGCTGCTACGAGCTGGAAGGTCAGGTACTCCGATGGATTTGAGTGTTTTTGGGCTTGGATCTACAACCACGAACACACGTGAACTAGCCGAGATGCCCCCGGTTAAGGCACTCTGACGCTCAAGTCAGTTTAGGTGGAGCAGAATATATGGAGAGTATGCAGTGAATAGTGTAAATGGCATTACCTTAAACCCAGTTGGGCCTGCCGTATTTATAGTTTTATATGGGCATGACTTTACCCAAATTCCCTTATCAGGTGTGATAGTCCTTTCCCCCTGCCAGGGGGTTGAAAGTTATTTC
>JACGDI010005475.1:1498566-1577836 GCA_014898725.1 Jacaranda copaia | reverse complement strand
TTGAATCAACTAATAAATCTATCTGAGGCAGGGGGTAAGGATCTTTAGGACATATTTTATTTAAATTAGTAAAATTATTACACATTCTCCACTATCCCCTAGTTTTTGAGACCAACACAACATTACAAAGCCAAGAGGGATACAGAATTTCAACAATATAACCTGCGTCTAAGAGCTTTCTAACCTCTTCTTCAATGATCTGCGTCCTCTTAGCGTTGAATGTCCTGATCTTCTGCCTAATGGGTTTGTACGAGGGGTCAGTGTTGAGATGGTGCACTATGTCATTTGGGTCGATCCCCTACAGGTCGGATGCCTTATATGTAAAGACGTCGACATTCCTCCTCAAGAAGTCGACCATGAGATATTCTAGGTAGGGCCCTAGGTTAGTCCCGATACGAGTTGTTTTGTCGAGGTTGCCCTCTTCGAGCTTGATTGTCATGAATTCCCCAACGGGCTCTACCCTAGTATCCTCCAATTTCCTCTTCTTGCTTGGTTGGGATTCTTCGGGTTCTGCTACGGAGGCATCCCCCGAAGTCTTCAACTGTGGTCGAGTCTTCTGACCAGATGACTCGACCAAAATATTGTAGCATCTCTAAGCCTCCTTCAAATTACATAAAAGTTCACCCGTGCAAGCTGGAGTTGGGAATTTAACTTTCAGATGGTATGTGGACACGATGGCACAGAAATTATTGAGGGCGGGTTGGCCAATTATGACATTGTATGCAAAGGGCACGTCGACCACAAGGTAGTTTATCATTAGTGTTCTTCTTCGAGGAGCCTCCCCAAAAGAAGTAGTTAGGTCGATCGACCCCTCAAGGATGATCTCCGACCCCCCAAACCTGACCAGCAGTGTGCAAACAGGCTGGAACTTCAACTAGCCCAAATTCATTCTCTTCAAAGTAGATAGGAAAATGACATTCTCAGAACTTCCGTTGTCGACTAGAACTTTGCGCACCTCAAAGTTTGTGATCTCCACGGAAACAACCATCGAGCAGTCTAACTTATGATCAATATTTTTGCCTTCCAGATGGGCCAGATCTGCATTGATAAACGAGATGGGCTCCTCGCTCATAGAGAGGTGAAAAGTTGTCTCCACGGGCGAAGCCTTATTCGACTCCAGTCTCCTTTGAGTCTGTCGACGAGCGAACTTGGAGTCCCCCCCAGTTGGGCCTCCTACGATCATATCAATAACTCCTCTAATAGGTGGGTGGTCCTCCTGGGCGGGCTTTTTCCCTTTGTCATTTCTCCTAAGGCTAATCGACCTTTCTCTACAGGGAGTTTGGTCGATTTTGCCCCTTTCGGCTTAGGCGTCCACAGCTATATATTTTTTCAAATGGCCCTGTCTAATCAATCATTCGATCTCATCTTGGATATTGAAGCATTCATCGGTGTCATGCCCTTTCTGTCTATGGAAATGGCAGTACTTCTTCAATTTTTTCATGGCTTTTATCTCCACCAATTTTCTAGGCCTTTTGAAAACGTTGTCATGCTGGATGGCATACAAAACCTCCTTCCTGGGTATGTTCAACGGTGTATACTTGTGGACACGCTTTATTGGAGATCGACCTCTCTTTTTATGGTTCTGGTCGTCTCGCTCCTTCTTTTTCTTGTCGACCTCGGAGGGTCCAAACTTGAGTTTGTTCATCTCCTCCTAGGTCATGTATCTTTCGGCCAGGTCGAGCAATTCCTCCATCGACCTGGGCCTCTCTCTCACCAGGGCATTTGCGCATTCTTTATGCCTCAGCCCTAGAAATAGCACGTCGATCAAGAATTCGATCTTGGAGTTGTCAATCTTCAGGACCTCCGTATTGAACCTGCTGAAGAAATCTCGGAGAGACTCCCCCTTATTTTGCTTGACAATATGGAGGTGGGTGTGGGAGAGCTTTGCCTTCCTTCTGCTAGCAAATTGGTGAAAAACTTATCACACAACTAGTTGTAGGAATAGATAGTCGATGGTTCCAACTTTACGAACCAGTGCAGTGTGATTCCTTGAAAGGTGGTCACCAACATTTTGGCATAGATAAACTTGTTGTGACCATGCAGCTACATCATGTGTTCGAATTGCATAAGGTGCTCATTGGGGTTAGTTGAACCATCATACCTTGGGTGACTGGTCGAAATTTTGGCGTCCACTGCAATCCTCTCATCGATGATCGCCTGTATGAATGGTGACCCTCTATCCCGATAAAATCTCTGGAGAGTATCCACATTCTGTGCTTTGTCAGTATTTCTCCTCGAGATCTCATCGAGTCGTCGGTTCAGTTGCTGCACCTAATGGGAAACTTCTTCCCATGCATCCTGATCTGCCTGGGAGGCAAACCTGGCGCACTCGGCCCTGTCACGCTGCGAGGCTCGACTAAGCTAATGTGCAAAATCTGGAGATTCACCTCTATCTTTGCGGTAGTCGCAGTTTGGGCTTTCGACCCTATCGCGCTGCGGGGCTCGATTAGGTTGAATGCGATCCTCTGAGTCTACCACCTCCTCACGAAGTTCTGGATGCTTTCTCTCTACTGGCTGGCACCTGGGACTGGGCTCACACCAAGCGAGTGTCTGCCTGGCCTCTTGATGGGAGGGGTTATTTTCTAGGAGTCTATTTTTTGGTGCTGGCAATGGGGTTGCGCTGGCAGCAGGAGCTAGCACTAAAGTGTACTTGTTCAGAACAGTAGATAACTGAGCTGATATCTAGGCAGAAACCTGCTCACTAATCATTTGCATTAGCTAGGACATGGGTAGCAGCGTCACCAGCTGCTCCTAAGGGGCGCTGGTACCCAAAGTAGTTGTGTGTTGCTGGGGGTTATGGAATGATGGGGAAGTACATCTTCGATTCTCCTCCCTCCCAGAAGTTACTCTACGTGCGTTTACCATTTTTACGCTGCAATCTCAATCCTTCCCACAAACGGCGCCAAATGATGCTGCTACGAGCTGGAAGGTCAGGTACTTCGTTGGATTTGAGTATTTTTGGGCTTGAGATCTGCAACCATGAACACACGTGAACTAGCCGAGATGCCCCCAGCTAAGGTACTCTGACACTCAAGTTAGTTTACATGGAGTAGAATATATGGAGAGTAAGCAATGAATAGTGTAAATGGTATTACCTTAAGCCCGGTTAGGTCTGTTGTATTTATAGTTTTATGTGGGCATGACTTTACCCAAATACCTTATCAGGTGTGATAGTCCTTTCCCCCTGCCAGGGGGTTGAAAGTCATTTCATGTTCAGAATCTGATACAGTGCTGGGTGGCTAAATCTCTACTTTTTTCGGATAATCATGCCAGAAGGGGCACTTGTATGTCAAAATTGTTAGCAGGGTTGTCAGAGTTGTTGGCAGCAGTTATACCGGCTGCCACATGTCATCGACGTGGAAATATTCAACCTGCCAGATAAGCGAGTAAAAGATGATTCGATAGTCGATTCATGTGGACTAGAGGCGAGCTCGCACGCGTGGCTTGATCCTAAAGTCCATACGAGTTGACTGCGGATGCTGCCACGTGGAGTCGATACCGGTCGACCATGAGTGCTGTCACAAGGGATCAATTCAAGTCGATCAGGCACTTGTTATTTGGGTCTCGTGGGCTTTAGTATTTAGAATTGGGCCTATTGGGCTTATTGGGCTATTCCATATCAACTACCTTCATATTGTAGACCCAATTGAAGATTCTCTAGTGGGAACTTCAAGTGTGGTTCAGTAGACCCATAATACTCTTAGTGGCTCTTTGGCTCACGCTCTTTTAATTTTTCCATACGCATCTGTAAGTTCTAAAGGATTGTGCAGTCTACATTTATGCTTTTTCATTGGCTTGTAGATTAGTGACGAATGTGAAGAATTGTATGATGGATAGCTCTTGGAACCATTTCTTGAATCTCAAGCTTGGAAATTGGGTGTTACTCCTACGACAAGCGATTTTGGGACTCTATGTTAGAATAGTGCCCCACTAGTTAATTAGATTGATTTTGTAAACTATTTCATTTGTGATATAATCTTCATTAAATGATATTCTTTAAATGGCCATCTTTATCTTATGCTTATTATCACTTCACTAGCATTTGGATTAAACCTTTAGATCACACAAGATTATGGGACTTGGTTATGCACTAAGTGGTGATCAGGGAATAAGTCTTATACGATCGCGATCTTAAATCTTCTAAGTCATAGGATCTTACAAGATAGGACATCTAAGATCTGGATAGACTTATATTAACTATGCATAAATCCAAGAGTTGGATATTGCTTCATTCCATGAGCAAGGCCATATGAGATATGAGTGTATGTTAATGGGTGCTTGTTAGAGAACAAGATACTGAAGACCCACCTAAAGAATCCATTAGATAGTCCTAGTGATAAGTCAATAGTGGCAAGTTCTCCAACTTACACTAATGCATAAAATTAGTCATTTGATTAGAGGATCTATGGTAACCTTATGTTTCTCCTTATGCTTTGACTTCTCCTTGGCCACCCAGTGGGCATCCAAGTGGTGATTAGGCGTGAGCTACTACACACAAAGGCTTGTGAGATCCAAGATAGAATCTGACTCCTTGTCTTTGTAAAGGGCAAGTACATCTCCTATATATTCTATAATGATTAATTCCAAGGAGTCCTTGCAAAAGACAGTATAACGATTAGGAAAAGGAGTTTTTTAAAGATGAGATTATAAACTGGAATCGAACATTGGGAATAGAAACATAGTGTCGAGGTTATTAGAAAGTTGGCAAATATCTTGCCGTAGGCCTCTTTCACGAAATAAGAGATAGAAGGATTGTATTTACATGATACATGTAGAGCTTGAATGGTTCTCTAAAGGCATTCATTTCAGTCAATTAGTTGGGCTCTATGGGCTTAAGGTTGGACATCGACTATGGAGACTGGGTACTCTTCAATTAATGAGATTAATTAAATTGAGTCAATTAGTTTGAATGAGTTTAAACTAAAATAAATATTCGATATTCAAAAGTCACAATAGTTGTGAGCTCATGTCCAATAAATGATAAAACCTAATGGGTCACACACAAAAACCAATTGCATATACTAGGAGATGAAGGAGAATTTTCTAAGAGTTAGAAAACGTCCCACATGACTAATTTTGGAGGTTGACCAATTGACACAAAAGTTGTATTTATTTTTGGCTTGATCAAATTAAGTTTTAAATTGATCTAATTAATTTAAGGAGTTAAATTAAGACCAATAATTAAAGAGTCAATTATTTGATGCCAAACATTTATCAATTGGTCAACTTAACAATTGTTAGGTTAAAGAGTTAAGCTAATTGACTTAAAGAGTTAAGTTAATTTAATTATTTAAATTAAAAGAGTTTAATTTAATTAATATGGAGAACTAATTTTGGAGGAAATATTCAAATGAAATGTTCATTTGGTGTGGCAATAGAATTTACTTGGATGACATTACATAAGATGAAAGATGAAATGAAGATCCAAATGAAATTCAAATGCACACACATAATTCACATGTCTTGCCAAATTGCAAGACAAGTGGGTGGTTCCCTCTTGAGGAAGGTGTGAGCGCACCTTAGCATCACACTAGCCTCCCTCTATATATAAATATAGAGAAGGGCTGCCATATATGATGTAAGATATCACATTCCATGTGAATTAGATTCTCTCTAAATTTCCCTGGAATTTTCAAGTGTAGCATCATGAGTTGAAGCTTCAATTTTTTTTATCCTGCCTCCAAAATTCTAGCATGTTCTTCTCATTGTTCTCCAGCTGATAGTGAGAACAATTGGTGTTGCATTGGTGTACGGATCTTAACATTAGAGGCAAGACAATTGGATTGCTGCGTCTTTTGGAGATCCAGTTTCTGGCAATCTGTTTTGAGCGATCTTTTGAGAATTTTCCGATTTCTGATTGGAGTAATTTTTGGAATTAAGATACCTCAAGGAGTGGGTGATCTTTTGAAGTTGATTTGCCTGGTCAGATGTTGATCAGAATCTGCTGCGCCAGCTGTGATTGTTTCTGGATTGAAGAAGAGTTATTCATTATCTCCTTGGATTCTAGAAAATCCAGAAAATTTTCTTCATAAATCTGAATTATTAGCATATTTAGATCCTTTTTAGCTTGCGTGACCTAGTTAATTTTAGTTTTTGAAATTTTGATTATTGGATCTTACACTAGCCTTCAAGTGGTATCAGAGCCTAGTTCATGCTATGATTTGGATTTTTGATTGATTGATTCATGTGGTGAATTGATCCCCAATTAATAAATTCTTGGTTCATATGATGGATTGGAGTGTTTGGGTGATGTGGTGTGTGGCTCCTTGATTGATGAATTGAAAGCATAGTAATATGTGTTTTAAGTGTTAATTTATATGATTAGTATGTTTTAATTCATAGCTTCTACTGTTGAATGTTGATTTGGCATTATTTGATATTGTATGTTGATATAGCATGTTATTTTGATCTTAATGTGTTTTGATCATTTTTGGATCCAATTAGATTGGATTTAATTGGAGATTTTTGGAAGAATGTGATTCTCACTTAAACTTGATTTTTGAAACATGTTTGAGCACTTGAAATTTCAATTTTAAACCGTGTTTTAGATCTGAAATTTTATCTATAACGTGTGTTTTAATGTTTAAGAGGTGTCCTAAAATTTTTGTGCCTAAAAGTTGAACCAAATTGACCTAACTCGGTTCAAACCTCAAAACAGGGCAAGCTGCCACGCCCGGCCAGGCACTCGCTGGGCAGTTCACTCGCCTAGGGTGCACCTGCTGCACAGCTGTGCGACCAGGCTGCGGCAACAGTGCACAGTTTCGGTTTTGATGAGTTTTCAATGTTATTTTGTGTTCCTTAAATGACCTGAAGTGTTTTATTTTACACATAGTAGATACACAAGTGTTGTGCAAGTTCTCAAAATTATGTTTGATATATTTTCTTACTTCTTAAATCTTGTTAAAGTTGATCTCCAATTGTTGAAAAAAAGATATGCATAATGGTTATGCTTATTTTTGCTTGGCCAATTAATTGTTTATGAGATAGCATTAAATTTTTAGAATTGAATATCAATTCTTGATTTATTTATTGTTTATTTAAGTGTTGAATGAATGATGAATGGATGGAGATGATCATGAGCCTTTAATATTGATTTTATTTGTTTCAAGTTGTTGAAATGAGTTGTATTAAATGGGGTTTATTTGTCTCTTTGTTCTACCTTGTAAAAGTTATGATAGTAGAATCACTAAGAGTGACATTTTCTTTCTCTTGTAAAAGTTGCAAAGAGCAAAGAAGAACTATGGAGGCTTGAAAACCCATGAATGTACGGGGATACACTCATGTAATAATTTAGTTTACTCAAACCGCTTAAAATCAACCGAATAATGCACCTACGACTCTAAGTGCATTACTTGGTTAAGCTCATGGTCATCCTACCCTAGGAGTATGCTATGTGCATTTACTTATTTATCCTATTGATGTATGTGATGCATGAATTAGGATATATAAAACCTAAATAAGAAGATAAAAAATGATGAGAACTTTGCAAGCAAAATCCCTTCACTTGAAATGTCTAAGTACTTTCAAATATTAAGTCAAAATGGATATGAATTCAAAGATTTTTAATTGATCCATACCTTCTACCAATAATATGTGGCATGACGATGCTACCATTGTTTGTATGATGTCTCACAAGTTGTAGGTCAAATTTATAGTGGAAAGTTGTGACCATCTATTTAGCGTGAGATGTACCTTTGATTTGAAAACCCCTATGCATTGGCACACAAGTTGTGGAGCTGTTTCAAATCAAAGCTTGATTGATAGGTTTGACTTAACACCTAGTATTATAGATGCCACACAAGTTGTGGGTCTACATGAAAAGTGCGGCAAAATACATCAAGAGTTAAATGAGATGCAATTAGCAAACGTTTCTTACCTTTCGATTGTTTGTGGATGTCACACGAGTCGTAGGTCTGCTTACAAGTCTTTAGGATCTTAATTCTTACTAGGAAATGAGATTTTCTAAATTCTTCTAGGGGATGAAGAATTTGATAAAATAGTGGGAGAAAAACATACTTGAAAGACTATGAAAATGTTTTCAATATATATATTCAATCACATGCTTATATACTCTTTTTTGACTTTGAGGATTTGTGAAATCTCAAGGACAACTAAAATTCCACTTAACGTTATTTTAGAAACTAATAAACCAATCGGGCCAAAACTTCCACAATTGATTTAACCTAAAAAATCATTCTAGATTCCTAGAAGCAGATATAGATCCTATATCAGGGTGCTCTTAATCCCATGGGGATTATAGTAGATCAAGAGACACGTGAAAAGTTCATGAATTGGGTTTAGGATCATCCTATCCTTTAGTCTCATGATAGCATCTACAAACTTTAAAAATCCCAAGGAGACATGAATAATACCTTCGTTTAAAGTTTACAAGAGTTGTAACGCAAAACGAGGTATGAGAAGTTCATGTTGTCAAAGGAGATTTTTCAAGCTATGATAGATGTGAAGTCATGAAGTCATCAACTATGGTCTAAAAATGATTAGGCTTGGAGAAGCTTTTTCAACTTGGATGCAATGATGGACAATGATCTCCATGAGGATTTGATCCTCACATCCTTGCTAAGTTTTATTAATTAAAGTATTGATCTAGAAGGAGACTATCATGACAAAGGCAAACCTTTGTAACTTGTTTCCTCCTCGAAGCCTGTGGGGCCCTAGTGGTGCTAGAAATAGAGGTAGAAAAAATAACCTTCTTCCTCCAAGGAAAAAAAACTATTAAAGGCATATGGAGGAGTCTAGAGGATTATAGAGGATATAATTGATATTATTTATTTCTACTTTAGCAAGATAGGCCATTAGAAGCGATATTGCAAGGAATACCATGCAACCTCTGAGAAGGGTATGTACTTTATTGAAGTGCATTTAGGAAAAATTCTTCCTCATAAATATATGATACCACATATGGTTCTTATCTTTGTAAGTTGTTAGAAAGAATAGAAAAAGGAATAAAACTAAGTGATGGGAATATGATCTAATGCCTTGGCAAAGGAACAAGAGTTGCAACCTAAGTTAAAAGCGTATAATAAGTTACACTTAGGGAACTCCATAATTGTATTCAACCTTTGTTATAATGTACTGTATATTGTTGATAACAATATTTCAATTCCCGTTTTGGATGGCAAAGGATTTGATCCTTCTATATCAATTAGAAGATTGAAGACATTAAAAGAATGAGTTTTTTAGTTACTTACGATACACTTAACAAAGGATTGTGCATTTTGAATCTTCAACCATCACTAATGCACTTTCAACAAAGTAAGAAAATTAGATATCCAAGAAGATTCCATGTTATGACATACAGATTTGGACATATCTCTAAAAATAGGATGATCAAGTAAGAAGCTCTCAAAGCACTAAATATTAGTAGTATTGAGGACCTTCTTACTTGTGAATCGTGTTTAAAGAGAAAAATGACTAAGGCTCCTTTTGTGAGATAATCGAAGTGTACTAGTAAATCTTTGGATTTGATCTATATGGATGTATGTGGCCCTGCTAAGAGTTAGCGCAAAAGGTATTTAGTATTAGAACTCTTCGATCAGATCAAGGAAAAGAATACTAAAGTATCGAATTCTTGGATTATCTAAAGGATAATAGAATTCTCTCTCAATGGGCTCCACCCAGCACACCCAAACATAATGGAGTAGCCAAAAGGAGAAACTATACTTTGCTAGACATGGTACGTTCTATGATGAGCTTTTTCGATGTGCCTATATATTTTTAGGGATAAGCATGAAAAATGGTGGCAAAGTTACAAAATGTAATACCTTCAAAGTTGATGCTAAAGATGCCATGTGAGATATGGTATAGCAAAGCAACCTCTTATCATTATCTAAAGGTTTGAGGGTCTCCCACCTAATGGATGGATAGTGGGAGATAAGTTGGATAGTAGATCCACCTTGTGCAAGTTTGTGGGATACCTAAGAGAGTTTTTAGGTTATTACTCTTAAGATCTCTTACAAAAGGTGCTTTATTTTGAGGAATGCCACCTTTTTTGGAAAAAGGAATTTCTATTAGATAGAAAAGAAATTATTTTTGAACTTGGCAAAGTTTAAGAAGATCATTAAAATCTGACAAGCAGTGAAAACAAGTTTATTTCAAAGAGCCTTACATGCAAACCTTGATAAGATTGGATCCAATCAAGAAGCAACCTAAATGTTTTGGATTTCTTCATGAGGCTGGCCAATCGAATAACGATCCGAAGACCTATGAGAAAACTATGTTGGATATAGACTCAGGACATTGGCTTAATATCATGAAATCTGAAATAGACTCCATGTACTCCAATAAAGTATGGACTTTGGTAGATCTATTAGAGGGAATAGTTTAGGTTGGTTGCAAATGGATCTATAAGTGAAAACTAAGAGTTGATGGAGAGGTGATGACCTTTAAGGTAAGACTAGTGTCAAAAGGTTATACTCAAAGATCCGATATTGATTTCAAGGATACCTTTGCATCGATCACAATGCCTAAGTCTATTCAAATTTTACTTGTCGTAGTCGCATATTATGACTATGAGATATGATAAATAGATATAAAAACTACTTTTCTCAATGGAAACATTGAAGAAGAAATTTATATGGAGCAACCAGAAGGTTTCACATCCAAGGAAAGTGAGCAAAAGGTTTGCAAACTCTAAAAATCCATTTATGGATTCAAATTGGTGTCCCAAAATTGAAACATATGTTTTGATTAGAAATTCAAATTGTTTGGCTTTGTCAAAAAAGTGTATAAGCTTTGTGTTTACAAAAGGCTAGTAGGAGTAGTGTACAGTTTATTTTACTTTATGTCAATGGCATTCTTCTCATTAAGAATGAGAGAGAAATGTTAAAAAATACTAAAGCATAGTTATCCACACAATTCTCCATGAAGAATTTAGGAGTAACATCCTACGTATTAGGAATACATATCTATAGAGATAGATCGAGGAGGATGTTGGGGCTTTTCCAAATACTATATATTAACAAGATACTAAGGAGGTTTAGTATGGAAATATCCAAGAGAGGATTCCTTCCTTTCGAACATGGTCTTCATCTTTCCAAATCCAAATCTATGGCCTCTTAGACTAACAACAAGAGACATAGAATGTCTTACATGCCTTATTCATCCACTATAAGAAGTATATTATATGACGTTCAATGTACAAGACCAAATTTGGCAAATGCTCTAGTGTTACAAGTCGTTTCCAATTTGGCCCTAGTAAATGTCACTGGATGACCATTAAAATAATCCTTGAGTACTTGAAAAGTACTAAGGACTTATTTTTGGTATACGATAATGAAAAATTGAAACTCGTGGGGTTTTTGGATTCAAGTTTTCAATCCTATGTAGATAACCTAAAATCTATTTTTGGATTCAAGTTTTGCCTTAATGGCATGGCATGGTGAGTTTGAAGAGTTCCAATAAGACACTACGGCTGAGAAAACCACTGAGATGAAATACTTTATGGCTTTGGAAACCACAAAAGAAAGTGTTTGGATAAAAACTTCATCCAAGAGTTGGATGTAGTGCCTAGCATTCTTAAACCTACGATTATCTTCGAAAGATAATTTAGAACTTGAGCCAAGATCTCATCAATGATCCAAACATAGTAAATACATTACCATTGATATATGATATTAATTGATAAAGGTGACAACTGAGTAAATAATGTTGCCTTAGAGGATAATACAACAGAACTACTATTTAAACCCCTAAATGCTAACGGTCTTTAAAGGAAATATTGAGAAGATGGGCCTCAAGGCTATAGAGAATTAGCTTTAGGGTAAATGGGAGATTATTAAAATAGTACCTCACAAGCTAATTAGAATGGTCTTGTAAACTATTTCACTTATGATACAATCTTAACTGAATAATATTCTTTAAATGGTCATGTTCATCTTATGATTATTATTTCTTCACTGGCATTTGGATGAAGCCTTTAGATCACACAAGACTATAGGACTTGATCACGTACTAAATGGTGATCAGGGAATAAGTCTTCTATGCTCCTGATCTTAAATCTTTTAAGTCATAGAATCTTATGAGACAAGGCATTTAAGATCTAGCTAAACTTACATTAAAATTGCATAAATCCAAGAGTTGGATATTACTTCATTCCATGATCAAGGCCATATGAGATATGGGTGCATGTTAGTGGGTGCTTGTTAGGAAACAAGGCATTGAAGATCCACCTAGAGAATCCACTAGATAGCCGTAATGGCAAGTCAGTAGTCATAAATCCTTCAACCTATGCTAGTGCATATAATTAGTCCTTTGACCTAAAGATCCACGATAACCTTGTATTTTGTCCTCATGCTTTAACTCCTCCTTGGTCACCTAATGGTTGTCCAGGTAGTAATTGGGCATAAGTTGCTAGACATAAAGACTTGTGAGATCCAAGATGGAGTCCAACTCCTTGTCTTTGTGAAAGGCAAGCGCATTTCCTATACATTCTATAATGATCGATTCCAAGGAGCCCTTGTGAAGGTAGTATGATAATTTTAAAAAAGAGTTTTCCAAAGATGAGATCATAAACTAGAATTAAATGTTGGGAATAGAAACATAATATGGAGGCTATTAGGGAATTGTCAAATATCTTGCCCGAGGCCTCTTTTGGAAAATAGGAGATAGAAGGACTGTATTTGCATGATACGCATAGAGTTAGAATAGTTCTCCAAAGGCATTCATTTTAGCCAATTATTTGGGCTCCATGGGCTTGAGGTTGGATATCGACCATGGAGATTGGGTACTCTTCAATTAATGAGATTAATTGAATGAAGTCAATTAGTTTTAATTGGTTTACACTAAAATGAATATTTATTCAAAAGTCATAATGGTTGTGAGCCTATATCCAATGAATGGTAAAGCCTAATGGGTCACACACAAAGGCTAATTGCATATCCTAGGTGGTGAAGGGGAATTTTCTAAGAATTAGAAAACTTCCCAAGTGACGTATTTTGGAGGTTAACCAATTAACACAAAAGTTGTGTTTATTTTTAGCTCAATCAATTTAATTGTTAAATATATTTAATTAATTTAAGGAGTTAAATTAAGACCAATAATTAAGGAGTTAATTATTTGGTGTCAAACATTTATTAATTGGTCAAGCTAACTTAAAGGGTTAACTTAACAATTGTTAGCTTAAAGAGTTAAGCTAATTGATTTAAAGAGTTAAGTCAATTTAATTAATTAAATTAAAGGAGTTTAATTTAATTAATATGGAGAATTGATTTTGGAGGAAAAATTCAATTGAAATGTTCATTTAGTGTGGCATTAGAATTTATTTGGATGACATTTCATAAGATGAAATGAAAATCCAAATGAAATTCAAATACACACACATAATTCACATGTCTTGCCAACTTGCAAGACAAGTGGGTGGTTCCCCCTTGAGGAAGGTGTGATGCCACTTTACCAATCACACTATCCTCCCTCTATATATAGATATAGAAAGGGGCTGCCATATATGATGTAAGACATCACATTCCATGTGAATTAGATTCTCTCTAAATTTCCCTCCAATTTTCAAGCATAGCATCATGAGTTGAAGCTTCGCTTTCTTTTTCTCCTAACTCCAAAATTCTAGCCTTCATCCTTGAATGTTCTTCTCATTTTTCCCCATCTGATAGTAAGAGGAATTGGTGTTGCATTGGTGTGTGGATCTTAATAATAGAGGCAAGACAATTGGATTGCTATGTCTTTTGGAGATCCGGTTTCTAGCAGTCTGTTTCAAGCAATTTTTGGAGGATTTTCAGAATTCTGATTGGAGTGAGTTTTGGAATAACGATACCTCAAGGAGTGGGTGATCTTATGGTGCAAGTTTCACTCAATTCAAAGTTGGTTATTTTGTCAAATGTTGATTGGAATCTGCTGCACCAACTGTGTGACAGTTTCTGGATTGAAGAAGAGTTCTCCATTATCTCCTTGAATTTTAGCAAATCCATGTAATTTTCTTCCTAAATCTGAATTATTAGCATGTTTAGATCATTGTTAGCTTGTTCAGCCTAGTTAATTTCAGTTTTTGAAGTTTTGATTATCAGATCCTAGTGCTACACTAGCCTTCACTCTGAAGTTCAAGATGATGTTGTTCTAGAGGAATTCCATCATCTCTTTCTTCGTAATCTTGCCTAGTGGCTCTATTTTTGCCTACTTATTGACGTAATCCATACTGCTACCTAATACTTCCTTTTATGTGTGGCCCGTAAGAAAGATCAACTGTGTCCATGTCATATTATGGGGAAGGAGAGGCTTGACAATTCTAGCGCTATAGAGGGAAAATAGATTGACATAGTAAGTTGACATTCTCTTGATAGCGGCGGCAACTAAATTAGCTCTTGTACATCTTTCACATGGTAGACAAAAAATATATCCTTGTCTCAAGGTATTTCCTACTAGGACCTTTCCTATAATAATTTGCAAACATTTATCCATGTATCTCTCTCGACATATACTTAGCCCTCTAAGGGTTCAAGTACTTAGGGTAAGGGAGAGAGCACTTCTCTTGTACTATTTCTCAATATTATCACAAAGCATGTATCTCTCATCTTCCACAATCTTAATTCTTTTGCATCTTATGGAGGAGCACCTTCTATAAGGTAGGCAATTATTGGAGTTATCCAAGTTAACTGCTACTACTTTGCACATAAGATCTTGTCTTCCAGCTCCTTAGTCTGTGGTCTCATCAATGCTCCATTGCATTGCACTGTTTCTTAGTTATCCACATGCAAATGTGTTAAAAGTAATAAGATATCAATAAGATCGAAGTCATTCCATAGAAATATGAAGGTGACTACTAAGCTACTAAAATCACCAACTATCAACATGATCTTGTAATAAAAATTACTTTTAAAAAGAAATTAAAGAAACTAAATCAACTGTAATGAAGGTGTGTTTTCCCACTTATCTCCCTTATATAATCAAATTTAAATTTCAATTAAAGATCATCATACAAGCTACTTGTAGTTGATTAAGAGTAGGATATTTTGAACATAGAGGATTATAGGCTCTTAGTTGTGTTTATGCAAGAGTGTGTGACCTAGATCTATTGCACACATATATCTTATAATGCCATCTAACCTCCTTGTTACTTTTTAATCTCATGATTTAATTAAATTGCATTAATCTTATGTCTATTACTAGTAAACCTCTCTTGAGCTCATACCCATAAACAAAATTCAACACAAAGTGGCTAATCCATGCACCAAATAGAGATCAAACTAATCTATAAGCAATATAACAAATAACCAATATAGTAATTATTAATTAAATAATAAACATCATTATATAAGTTTAAAGCTATATATTCAAAAATAATAATAATATTTTTACACACCATCATATTACAATCCATAATAGTCATAAATAAAGAGAGCAGAAGCCCAAAAACTCCTTATAGATGAGGCCTAAGATTGGGAACAATCACATTGCCATGTGAGAAAGACCAAAAACTCCTTGAAGATAGGGGTACATCTCTGAATCCGAACTGTATTTGGTGTGCCCAAGCTCTCCCTCAATCCAAATTAAGATTTTTTCAAGTTTTCTCGAGTAGATGATGATAAAATCCTAGGCTAACAAAAACTGAACAAAAATCTAAACCTCTAAAAAGAAGAAGGAATACTAGTCAAGCTAGCCTTGAGAAAAGAGCTCCAAAAATCTCCTCTAATCCTATATGTCAAATGGCAAAATAACTTTATATTTTTCTCACCCCCCAAAATACTATAATTGCAAAATATCATAAAAACCCTTAAAAATTCATTATATCTCTCTTAGGCATTGTGGTGTTGAGCTATGCCCTGCGGCCTCAATTTTTAGCATGGAAAAAGTTCCAGTCTCATTCTACAAGCCACAAACTTGACATAGGCCGTGCACTAATTAATTGAAAAATTCATTGTCTTTTTTCTTTCATGTACATGTCTAGACCTAGTTTTGGGATCTTTTGCATCTTAGGCACTTAGTAAAAAAATATATAAATCATGTTGACACAAAAACAACACTAAATGACTAGACGTTACATAGAATTACATAAAATACTAAAAAAAATAGAAAATAATGCAAAATAAATATTTTTTTAATTAAATTGCTCTTCAGCTAGCTCTTTTGCCTCATAAAATAAATGTAAAATAACTCTTTTTAGAGAGTTATTACACCCCTAAAACTACAATTTGATAGTCCTCAAGCAAAATCAGAGAAAAGATGTCAAAGCAAAATAGCATGAAAACACATGACACAAGATTATATGGCAAAGTTTATGTAGGAATATATTTGGTCTAGGTAGGTACTGCCAAATGTTCATTCCAATCAAAAGCTCCTAAGTTATCCAAATCAGCTATTGGAACTACTGGACAGCAATAATTCATTAAGGAACTCTTAGTCTCCCAAGTGTTGGACCTCTAATAACGAAGTCCACACACCTTATGCAAGCAATAGATCAACCTAACTTGAGCTCTACAAGTGAGAAAGAATGTGATATGAGGTGCTTTTGGAGGTGAAAGAGAGAGGAGAGAATTTAATATGAATCTTCAACACATGAATATCGCACTTTTCGGAGAGAAATAAAGAATGCACCATCTATCTTCATAGTGGCCGGCCATGTGACTATATATGGAGAGGAGAGAGGATACAAGTTGGCATCACACCACCCATGCTTAGTTAGCCAACTTGTTTGTAAATTTAAATTTTATATGCATTTGCATTTAATTAACATTTACATTCCATCGTATGAAATGAAATGCTAATTAACTGTAAATGCAAATTCAAATGGAGTCTTCCATTCCAAAATTCTATTCTCAAAATAGGTTCAGGATATATTACCAACCAAAAGAGAATTACAATATGAGATTTAGCAAAGAGAATTACAATCCTATTCTCATTATTAATTAAATAAAGCTCTAATTTAATTAGACTTAACTCCTTAAGTCAATTAACTTAGCTCTTGAAGTTAATTAGTGTTAACTTAAGTCCTTAAGTTAACTTGACTAACTAATTGTCATTGCCTCCAATTAAATTAACTCATTAATTTAATTGGTCTAATTTAACTCTTTAAATTATTTTGATTAATTTAACACTTAAATTAATCAAACCAATTTGAAAAATTAAATTATCAAAAATCATCTCCCTCAAAACACGCTGAAGGAGAATTTTCTATTCTAACTCATTAGAAAATTCCCCTTATCAAATAAGTGCTTCCTATAGGCTTTTATATGTAACTGATTAGGTTCATCCATTCATTAGACATAAGCTCACAATTCATTGTAAAATTTTGAATATCAAGGTATTTAAATTAGTTTAAACTTCTTTAAACTAATAACCCTTTCAACTAATCCCTATTAATTAAAGAGCACCTAATCCCATGGTCAATATCTAGCTACAAGCACATGGAGCCCAACTAATTGAATGAATAAATTATGTCTTGACGAACCATTCTAGCTCACGCTAGCCATGCAAACATAGTCTTTCTGCCTCGTATCTCTCAAAATAGGCATAGAGAAAGATATTTGTTGGTTTCCTAATAGCTTCGATAACTATATCTCTATATCTAATGTTTAATTTCCCTTTATGACCTCATATTTGGAAAACTCCTTTTCCAAATTATCATACTACCTTATGAAAGGATTTTTTCGAATAAGTCATTATAGAATACATAGGAGATGCACTCATTCTTTACAACAACGAAGAGATGGATCCCATCTTAGATCTCCCAAATCTCTATGCTTAAGTAGCTCATGCCCAATCTGAACCCTAGATGACCTACTGTGTGGTCGGAGAAGAGTCAAAGTATAAGGACCTAAACACAAAGTTACCATGGATTTTTAGGTCCAAGAACTAATTATATACACTAGCGTAAGTTGGAGAACTTGCGACTATGGCTATCTAGTGGATTTTTTGTGCAAGTCTTCTATAAATTTGTTCTCTAACAAGTACCCACTGGCACGTATCCATGTCTACCATAGATTGCTCATGAAATAGAGTAATATCTAATGCCTTGGATTATGCATCATTAGTACAAGTCTATCCGATCTTAGATGCCCTATCTTCTAAGATTCTATAACTTAGAATATTTAAAATCATGATTGTAGAGATTTGTTTCATGATCACCATCATATGCATGACTAAGTCCTATAGTTTTATTTGATTTAAGGACTTCAACCAAATGCCAATGAAGTATAATAAGCATAAGATCAAGATGGCCACTTAAAGAGAATATCATTTAATCAAAATTGTATCACAAGTGAAATAGTATTTACACACCATTCCAATTAGCTGTGGGACATTATTCCCACATATACATGTAATCAATAACATCTATTAATTTAATTAACCCACCTACATCAACCAAATAATACACCGATAACTCTAGGTGTATCACTTAGTTAAAGCTCAGGTCATCCCAAAATTAGATGCATGCTAAGTTAATTTATCATTTATGCTTTCTTTATTTTTGATGTATGTTGATGTATGCTTAGGATAGAAAACCCAAATAAGAAAAGATAAAATGATGAGATCTTCCACGCAAATAAAACTCTAGAAAGTCTAAGTTCAATCAATATTAAGTCAAGATAGATAAAATTATCATGGGAGAGGATGGTGAGGTAGGTTTAATAATCTATGCCTTCTACTAATAAGTCTCATAAGTTGTGCAACACACTTTTGTGGAAAGCTACAATCACTACCTTAGCATGAGATGCACTTTAACATGCTTTGGCTATGACATTGTTTCACAAGTCATGGAATGTTATAGTTGAGTGCACAATTAAAGAGAGAATGGTTGATTGAGATTAACACCTAGTAATATAAATGTCTTATGAATCATGGGTTTATATGAAAAATGAGCCACATATTAAGAATTTCATAGAAATGCAATTGGTAAAAGTTACCTACCTTAAGGTCATAAATGTATGTCTCACAAGTCATGGGGGCACAAGTGATACTTGTAGACTTTAATTCTCACTAGGACATGTGATTTCTTGAAGGGCAAATCACATAATTAGTGCATAAATATTTACTCTACAATTACTTTAGTCCTCAATGTTCAAAGGTTCATCTTTTCGTCCCTATTAATATATCATTTCATTCTAGTCTCAAACTACTTTCTGGCGATATCTAATAGGAAACTTGATCATTTTTGACATTTTTAAGGGTAAAATTATCAATTTAAAATTTTATTTTCCACTTTGGTCCCAATTTGAGGTCCTATGTTCAACTTTACTCTACATATTGCCTTTTTTTTAGGGCAAAATGTGTTTTACCCCAGTGAAAATGAAAAATGACAAAAAAAAAAAAATATATGAAGAAAATTTGGCAAAAAACCTCTTTATGTTTTTAAAAATTATGCACACCACCTCCCACTCCATTTTTACTTCAATTTAACCCTAATTTTAACATATAAAGACTATACTACCTTTAGTTATTTCATATATTTTTAATTTAATTTATTTATTTTGTTAAGTATATTTTCATATATCTTCTTTCTCCCTCTTTAAATTTAAAAATTATTTTTAATTTTTGTATTTTCATTTCTCTAATTTTTTCTCCTTTTTTATTTTTTGTATAAAATATATATAAATGTATATATATAATACATACAAATATATAATATATTTATTTTATGTTTATATATTATATATTCATAATATATTATATAGTTATATAATATATATTAATAAATAATATATACACACATATAATATACTATATAATTATATTTATACTATAAACCCACCCACCATTGCACTCCACACCCTCCACAATCCCCAACTCTATCCCCAATAGCACTACCACCACCCCATGGTAGTTGGCTGTGGTAGCCACCCTCAACCCCTATACCTCATATATTTGAAACCAAAACCCCCATCCCCACCTCTACCCTCAACTTCCCCATCCACAACTAGTAATGCAACCGTGTGGATGCTTGCACAAACAACGGGTATAGCTATTGTTTCTAAAGTTGCCATAGCCGCCGCACTACCTTGCAAAATAGCAACCATGACTTTTATTTTCCAAGCTACAATGTCCATTGTTATTCATGTCATCAATCCATTCAAACTGTACTTCAAATAGTTATGTTGGAATAGTGCCCTAAAGACAATTAAATTAGCGTGTAAAGCTACTCCACTAGTGATACAATCTTGATTGAATGATATTTTTAATAAATGGCCATCTTCATCTTATGCTTTTTCTACTCCACTCGCATTTGGTTAAAGCCCTTAAATCATACAAAACTATAGAACTTGATCACGCGTATAATTGTTATCATGAAATATATCTCTATAGTCATGATTTGAAAGACTTGTACTGATAATGCATATTCTAAGGTATTGGATGTTGCTCCATTTCATGAGCAATCTATGTGAGACATGGATGCATGTTAGTGGGTGTTTATCAAAGAACAATTTCACTAAAGGCCTACCAAGAGAATCCGCAAGATAGTCATAGTGGCATGTCAATAGTGGTAAGTTCTCAAGCTTACAATAGTATATATAATTAGTCCTTGGACCTGAGGATCCATAGTAAACTTGTGTTTAGGTTCTTATACTTTGACTTTTCACCAACCACATAGCAGGTCATATGGAGTTGAGATTGGGCATGAGCTACTTAAGCATGAAGGTTTATGAGATTCAAGAAAAGATCTGTTTCTTCATTATTATGATGAATGAGTACATCTCTTATGTATTCTATAATGATTGATTTCAAGAAATCCTTGCTCAAGGTAGTATGATAATTTGGAAAAAGTGTTCTCCAAAGTTTTGGTCATGAAGGGAAATCGAACATTGGATGTAAACACATAATTATTGAGGCTACTAGGAAGCAAACGAATATCTTGCCTAAAGCCCATTTTTAGGAGATAGGAGATGAAAGGATTGTATTTGGATGGTAAGTATAAGCTATAATGGGTCATAAAAATATAATTCATTTATCTAATTAGTTGGGCTCTATGAGCTTGTTGTTAGACATCGACCATGGAGATTTAGGACTTTTTAATTAATACAAATTAATTGAAAGAGTTATCAGTTTAAAGGAGTTTAACAAAATGCGAGTATTTTAATATTTAAAATATCACAATAAGTTATGAGCTCATGTCCAATAAATGGATGAACCTAATGGGTTAGACACAAAAGCCTAAGGAAAACTCTTATTTGAGAGGAGGGAATTTCTAAAGAGTTAGAAAATCAAGTGCTAGGGGTTTTTGGGGAGAAATGATTGACTAATTTTAATTGGTCATTTGATAGGAGGGAATTTCTAAAGAGTTAAAAAATCAAGTGCTAGGGGTTTTTGTGGAGAAACGATTGACTAATTTTAATTGGTATTTTTGGCTTCAGTAATTTGAGTGTTAAATTAATCAAAATAATTTAAGAAGTTAAATTAGGCCAATTAAATTAAGGTGTTGATTTAATTGGTGCTATATGACAATTAATCAGTCAACTTAACTTAAAGAGTTAAGTTAACTTTAGTTAACTAAAAAGAGTTAAGTTAATTAACTTAAGGAGTTAAGTTAAATTAATTAAATTAAAAGGTTAATTTAATTAAATTGAGAATTTAAGTTTTGGAGGGCAATCAAATGAAATGGTTTCTTTGAATTAAGTTAATTAGCATTTCATTTCATAAAATGAACTATAAATGCTAATTCAAATGCAAATGCACACACAAGTTGGCAAGTTGACCAACATGCATGGAGGGTGTGATGGAAGCATCCATGAGCTTCCACCACCTTCTATATATATGCTATGTGGCCAGCCATTTGTGCTTAATTGGCATCCCTAACATTTTCCCTCCAATAAGTGTCATATAATTTATGTGTTGCATAATCACACCAAAAATTCTCTTCTACTTGTCTCCTCCAAAAAATGGCATTCTCCTATCATTACTATCATCCTCTCTTCTCTAGCAAAGTGAGGTTGATTGAGAACTTATCCTAGGTGTGTGGACTTAACATTAGAGGTTCAAAATGTAGGGAACGTAGAAGTTCATTCCTGAACCATTTTGTGGCTAATTTCAGTGGATCGTATGGACAATCTAGAGGTTGATTCTTTTAGAAATTTTTGGTCACATCCTTGGGTTCCAAAGATGAATTGGTGTGCCAATTTTTCCAATTTTTTTAGCTTCGTAAGGGGAGAAATTGGATCTAATCGTTGGAGCTTGTAGATTATCCAATGGAAGAGTCCTTGAAGTGATCTAGTCAAATCCTTGGTAATCATTCACAAAGGTAAATTTTCTGCCCTTTAATGCTCATTTAGTACTTGATTTTGATCATTGGGAAGGGGATGATTGGCTTTATTTTTACCTATTTTAGTTTAATATTTGAATCCCAATCCATCTCCATATTTCTAGTTGTTCAATCATTCTAAAAGAATTAATATTTGTGACATTAAATCAATTAATTATGCATTTTAGATTCATTGAACCAACAACTAAACATAAAAAATATCTCTATGTCCTAGGGTGGTGTGGCCACAACACAAAGAGGTGTTTGTCGATTTGAGAATGGATAATTCCAATAAATAAAGAGTGCAGCACAATTTCTACCAATTAAAAAATATTTAGTACTTTTATCATGTAATTATAAAATATATTAAGAAATGTAGTTGTTAGCATTATAAAGGAAAAAAAGAAAGAAAAAGTGACGTAGGGACCAAAGTAGAGCATAAAACTTTAAATTGGTACTAAAGTAGAGCATAAAACCTTAAATTAACACATTTCGTCCTTAAAATATCAAAATTGATCAATTTTTCAGCCAAATACTATCAAAAAGTAGCTTGAGGACTAGAATAAAATGATATATTAACACCAAGGGCTAAAAAATAAACATTTAAAGATTGAGGACTAAAGTAATTCTAGAGTAAAACTTTAAGGACTAATTATGTGATTTGCCCTTTCCTAAATTTCTTTTGAGGGTAAGAAATTTGAAGAAATAGTGTGAGCAAAACATGCTTGAAAGACCACAATCATGTTTTAATATCAAAATTTAATTAAATGCTCATATTCTCTTCCTTATTTTTGTAGATTTATGAAATCTTAAGAATAGCTAAAAATTCACTAAGCATTCTATTGGAAACTTATAAATTGATCAAACCGAACTACTGCAATTGGTTAAGAAACTTCAAGATTGTTCTGGATGCCAAAAAATGAACTTATGTTATAACTCAAGATCCACTAGATACAATAAGGATGCCGCTGATCAAGAGACAAGCGAAATGTTCACTAAAATGGGTTGTGGATGACCTTCAAACCTATTATATCATGATAGCATCAATGATCAATGAACTCAAAAGTCCCATAAACATTGAAACATGCCTTGAACATTTACTCGTACTTATAGGACTTGTATGCAGTGCGAACTAGGCATGAAAAGTTCATGTTATCTAATGAGCTTTTTAAAGCTAGGATGATTAAGGGATCAAATGTCTACAACCACGGTCTAACGTTGATTGGGTTTGTTGCGAAGCTTTTCAACTTAAACGTTGTTATGGACATTGATCTTTTTGGAATCTCAACCATCACTAACGCATGTTTAACAAGGCAACAAAAGAAAGTAAGATAATCAAGAAAATTCTTATCTTTATCATGCTAGACTTGGGCATATTTTCAAAAATAGGAATAGCAAGATAATAGCCCTTAAATCACTAAGTGTCAGTGGATTATTGGACTTACAAACTTGTGAATTTTGTTTGAAGGAAAAAATGACTAAGGCTCCATTTATCGAACAAACGGAGTTATCCACTAATCCTTTAGATTTAATCTATATAGATGAATGTGGCCTACTAAGAGTTAGCGCAAGAGAAGGCTATTATTACTTCATTACTTTCACCAATAGTTTCACTTAGTTCAGACATATGTATTTTATGAAGTACAAGTTTGAAGTGTTTGAAAGGTTCAAAGACTATAGGAATGAAGTAGAAAAGCAATTTGAACACAGTATTAAGGCTCTTCGATAGGATCAAAAAGGAGAATACTTAATTTCAAATTCTTGAATTATTTTGAAGACAATAGGATTCTTTTGCCGTAGACTCCTCCTGACACACCCTAACATAATGGAGTGGCTGAATTGAGGAACCGCACCATATTAGCATGGTATAGTCCATGATGAGCTTCACTAATGTCCCCATTTTCTTTTGGGGGTTTGCTCTTGAAACGAAGGCAAATTTACTAAATGTAGTACCTTCAAGTTGGTGCCAAAGACCTCATATGAGATGTAGTTATTGCAAAAGACCTCTTTAGTCTTATTTAAGAGATTTGGGGTCCCTCACCTTTGTTAAAAGACTAGTGCAAGACAAGTAGGATGCGAGATCTATTTTATGCAATTTTGTGGGATATCAAAAAGAGTCTTTGGGATACTACTTCTATAATCCCTTAGAACAAGAGGTATTTATTTCAAAAAATGTCACTTTTTTGGAAAAGAAATTTTTACTCAATAGAAAAAGTATTATCATTGAGCTTGATGAAATTCAAGATAATCAAGCTATCCCACAAATGATAGAAACAAAATTGCATCCCAAACCTAATACACAACTTCCTGGAAAGCCAGGCCAGTTTAAGAAGCAACATAATAGATTCGTATTCTTTTATGAGATGTGTCAATTGGATACTGATTTAAGGACATATAAAAAAGCCATGTCAAATATGGATTTAGAGAATCTGCTTTAGGCCATGAATTCGTAACAGGCTCCATGTACTCCAACAAAGTATGAACTTTAGTAAATCTATCAGAAGGAATAATACCCATTGATTGCAAATAAGTCCATAAGTATAGCTTGGTGTTTATATAAGGCAACTGTTGGAATAGTGCTCCACAAGCTAATTAGATTGGTGAGTAAAACTACTCCTTTTATGATACAATTTTGATTAGATGATATTCCTATTAAATGACAATCTCTGTCTTATGCTTTTTACTCTTCACTTACATTTGATTGAAGCCCTTAACCGTACTAGACTACGGGACTTGGTCACATACATAATGGTGATCATAAAAATAAGTCTCTCTAATCATGATTTTAAAGTATTCCATGTCATAGAATCTTATAAGATAGAGCATCTAAGATTCAGATAGACTTGCATTAATGATACATATTCCAAGAGGTTGGATATTGCTCCATTTCATAAGCACTCTATGTGAAACATAGATATATCTTAGCAGGTCCTTATTAGAGAACAAGTTCACTAAAAACCCGCATAAAGAATCCACTATAGAGCCATAGTAGCACATCAGTAGTGGCAAGTTCTCAAGCTTATGATAGTGCATATAATTAGTCATTAAACCTGAGGAAATATAGTAACCATGTGTTTAGGTCCTTATGCTTTGACTTTTCCCCAACCACATAATAAGTCATACGAGGTTGAGATTGAGCATAAGCCATGTAAGCATAGAGATTTTTGAAATCCAAGATAGGATCCATCTCTTCATTTTTGTGAAGAATGAATGCATCTCCTATGTATTCTATAATAATCGATTCCGAGAAATCCTTATGTAAGGTAGTATAACAATTTGGAAAAAGTATTTTTCAAAGATGAGGTCATAAAAGGGAATTGAACATTGGATGTAGAGATAAATTTATTAAGGCTATTAGGGAGCCTACAAATATCTTATCCTAAGCCTCTTTTGGGAGATAAAAGATGAATGGACTGTATTTATATGGTAAGCATAAACTATAATGGTTCATCAAGATATAATTCATTCATCCAATTAGTTAGGTTCCATGGGCTTATTGCTAGACATCAACCATGAAGATTGGGTACTTTTCAATTAATAGAGATTAATTAAAACAGTTATTAATTTAAAAGAGTTTAAACTAAACGTGAATATTTGAATATTCAAAATATCACAATGAGTTGTGAGCCCATGTCCAATGAATCAGCAAATCTAATGGGTCACACACGAAAACCTAAAGAAACTCTTATTTGATAGGAAAAAAATTTTAAGGAGTTAAAAAATTCAAGACTAGATGTTTTTGGAGAGAGGAAAGATTAACTATTTTAATTAGTCATTTTTGGCTTGATTAATTTAATTGTTAAATTAATCAAAAAAATTTAAGGAATTAAATTAGGCCAATTAAATTAAGGTGTTAATTTAATTTAATTAGTGCCATATGACAACTAATCAGTCAAATAAACTTAAGGAGTTAAGTTTAACTAATTAAATTAAATAATTAATTTGATTAAATTAAGAATTTAAGTTTTGAAGGAAAATCAAATAAAAGAGTCCATTTAAATTTAAGTTAACTAGCATTTCATTTGATCAGATAAATGCAAATGTCAATTAAATGAAAATGCATATGAAATGCAAATATATGTGCAAGTTGGCCAATATGTATGGAGGTTGTAGTGGAAGCTTCCAAGAGCTTCCATCCCCTTTATAAAAGGCCCTGTGACCAACCACTTGGAGTGGTTGGCTATCCTCACATATCTCTCCAAAAGTGTGATATAATTCATATCTTGACTAATTACACAAACTTCTCTCATCCCTCTCCCCTCCAGAACCACTACTCCTATCACCTTCTTCCTCTTTTGTTCCAAATTAATTGAGGTTGATTTAGAGCTTACCAAAGGTGTTTGGACTTGATCATTAGAGGTCTAACGTTTGGGGGACTAAGAATTACTTGGTAGATCATCACCTAGACCAATTTTGGAAGCAACATTGAGCGATCTATTGGCATTGGATTCCAGTAATTTTTAGTTGATTTTTGGTCACTTCGTGGTGTTGATATTTCCTATTTTTTTCCCATATTTAGAGCAATGGAAGGTCAACTTCTAGATCCAACTATTGGAGCTTGTAAATCTTCCAATAGAAGAGTTATTGGAGTGATCCTTTATTTCCAATTACAAAGGTAAATTTCTGCCTTCAAGTCCTTATTTAGATCATGATTATGAACCTTAGGATGAGATGGGTTTTTTGTTTGCCTAATTTTTGTTTTAATATTTGGATCCTAATCTATCTCTATCTTTCAAGTGGTATCGAACTCATTTTCATGCCTAAATTTGGATTATAGTGAATCGATTCATGTGATGAATTGATTTTGAATCTCCTAACACTTGATTCAATTGATGAATTTGAGTATTTGGATGATTTTATATGTAGCTCTACATTTGTTGAATTTGAATATGTCATTGTGTGTTTAAGTGTTATTTCATATGTTTGCGTGATTTTGATTCAAGTATTATGATGTTAAATATTGATTTAGCATTGGATGATATTATATGTTGATATAGCATGTTAATTATAGATTTAGAGTGTTTTGGCTATTTTTTTATCCAATTGGATTAGAGTTAATTGGAAATTTTTGAAGAATGTTGATTCTTACTTAGACTTGATTTTTGTTTGGGCACTTGAATTTCCAATTGTAAAGATGTTTATAATTTGGAAATTTGTCTTAAATTGTGTGAATTGAAGTTATGGAGGTGCCCATGGATTTTTTATATAGTTAGGTAACAGCCAGCCGCGTTGCCTATGGGAGGGTCTTGAGGCCTATTTTATGTTATTTTTGTGTTAAAAAATCTTTTAATTCATACAACTTAGATGCACAAAAGTTGTACAAGTGATCAAAATAATGTTGGACATTTTTTCTTGCTTTCAAAGTCAAGTCCAAGTTAATCTTCAATTTGGTGCAAAAATGAGATGCATATAGTTATGCTTATTTTTGCCTATAAATTAATTATTTATAAGATAAGCATTTAATTGGTGGAATTGAATGCCAATTTTTGTTTATTGCTCATTTAATTGTTGAATGGATTAATGGAGATGAACATGATCCTTTAAATTGGTTTTATTTGTTTCAAAGTTATTTGAAATGGGTTGTATTAAATAGGGGTTTCATACCTCTTAATTTTCTACCTTGTCAATGTTATAAGAGTAGAACTCTAGGGATGAGGATTTATTTTCTCTTGTAAATATTGCCAGGAGACAAAGAAGGTCAAGAGGATCAAGGAGGCTTGAAGACCCATGAATGTATGGGATACATTTATGTAATAGATAGGATTTAATCAATCCACTTAAAATCAACTAAATAGTGTACCTATAGCTTTAAGTGCACTACTTGGTTAAAGCTCATGGTCATCCCATCCTAGGAGTTTGCTAGGTGAATTTACTTATTTATGCTTTTCTTTTATCCTATTGATGTATGATATACATGGTTAGGATATAGAGAACCAAAATAAGAGATGATAATATTGATGAGATCTTCCGAAGAAAGCAAAACCCTCAACTTAGACGAGTTTAAGTTTTCCAAAACATAAAGTTAAACTAGATACAAATTAAAAGGAGTTTTAATCAAGCCAAGCTTTCTACCAATGGGAGGTGGCATCAAAAGCTATCCTAATTTAGTGTTGCCTCACAAGTCAAGGGACTCTTTATTAGAGGAAAGCTATGCTCACTTCTCAGCATATGATGTACTTTAATTTAAAATTTACTTTGACATTGTCTCATAAGTCATGGAATGGCATTATGTAGTTTACAATTAAAGAATAATTAATAGGTATGACTTAATACCTAGTAGTGTAGATGTTGCATGAGTCATATGTTTACATGAAAAGTGAGGTAAAACAAATCAAGGGTCGCATAGATATGCAATTAGCAAAAGTTGCCTATCTTAGCATTATTTGTGGATGTCTTACAAGTCGTGGGTCCACAAATGATGCCTTTAGACCTTGATTCCCACTAGGGAATATGATTTATCAAATTTCTTTATAAGGTGAAAATTTGATAAAATAGTGGGAAAATAACATACGTGAAAGCCCATAAACATATTTTCTAATATCAAATTCAATCACATGCTTATATTCTCTTTTTCTCCTTTATAGATTTCTAAAATCTCAAACATGGCCAAGAATCTACTAAGCAACATATTGGAATCTAATAAACTAATTGGGCTGAACTACCATAATTCACTTTCAAACCTCAAAATCATTCATAACTCTAAGAAACAGACTTATGTCCTAATTCGAAGTCCACTCGACACCTTAGGTGAGGATGCCGATCAAGAGAAGCATGAAACATTCACTAAATAGATTGAGGATGACTTCCAAACCATTGCCTCATGATGGCCTCCATGTCCAATGAGCTTCAAAGTCTCATGAGCATATGAAAAGTGCTTCCAAGATATATCTACACCTTCAAGAGTTGTATGGTGTTCAATTGAGACATGAAAGGTACATACACTCTAAGGAGCTCTTTTGGACTAGCATGATGGAATGATCAAGTATCTATGATTATGGGCTTAAGATGATTAGGCTTATTAAAAAGCTCACTATTTTGGAAATAGTTATGGACAACGACCTCTATGTGGATTTGATCCTACAATCCTTGCCTAGCTCTTTCGATTAATTTGTGATGAACTTTAATATTTCTAATAAAGAAGTCATGATCAATGAATTAGTCAACACGTTGGCGACGATTGAGTTAACCGTGTAAAAGGACAAACAATTAATGCTTACTTCTTTATCCAAGTTAAAGGCCTAAAGAGAAGGAAGAAACAAAGTAAGAGGAAGAAAAGTTCTTTTTTAAAGGGAAAGGAAGCATTAAAACCATCCGGTGGGGTCAAGAAGAAGAAAGAGGAAAAGAAAGATGCTACTTGTTTCTATTGTGCTAAGACGAGCCATTAGGAGCAAAATTGCAAGGAATATCTTGCAACCTTCGGGAAGGATATGTACGTTATTAAAATGCAGTTAATGACCAATTCTTCCTCTTAGGTATTTGACACCATATATGGTTCTTGTTGGATTAGTGCCCCACAGCAAACTAGATTATCATGTAATGCTATTTCATTTGTGATACAATCTTGATTGAATGACATTTTTATTAAATGGCCATCTTTATCTTATGATTACTATACTTCACTTGTATTTGGTTGAAGCCCCTAAATCATACAAGACTATGGGACTTGGTAACACTTATGATGGTGATCATAAAATAATTCTCTACGGTCATGATTTTATATATTTCAAGTCATAGAATCTCATGAGATGGGGCATCTAAGATTTAAATAGAATTGAACTAATGATCATATTCCAAAGCTCCATTTCATGACCAATCTATGGGAGACATGAATTCACGTTAGTAGGTGCTTGTTAGTGAACAAGTTCATTGAAGACCCACCCAAAGATCCACTACATAGTCGTAGTAGCAAGCTAAAATGGCAAGTTCTCCAACTTACAATAGTGTATATAATTAGTCCTTAGACCTGAGGATTCATGGTAACCTTATGTTTAGGTCCTTATGCTTTAACTCTTCTCCGATCACAAAATTGGTCATTCGAGGTTAAGATTAGGCATGAGCTACTTAAGCATATAGGCTTATGAGATCCAAGATGGGATCTATATCATTGTTGTTGTGAAAGATGAGCTCATCTCCTACGTATTTTATAATGATTGATACCAAGAAATCCTTGCGCAAGGTAGTATGATAATTTGGAAAAATATTTTTCCAAAGTCAAGGTCATAAAAAAGAACCAAACTTTGGATGGAGAAATATAGTTATTGAGTCTATTAGGGAGCCAAAAAATATCTTGCCCTAGGCCTCCTTCAAAAGATAGAAGATGGAAAAATCATATTTGCATGGTAAGCGTAAGCTATAATGGTTTATCAAGATATAATTCATTCATTTAATTAGTTGAGCCCCATGGTCTTGTTGCTAGACATTGATCATGGAGATTGGTTATTCTTCGATTAATGGAGATTAAATCAAAGGGTTACTAGTTTAAAGAAGTTTAAACTAATGTGAATATTTCAATATTTAAAATATCACAATAAGTTGTGAGCCCATGTCCAATGAATAGATATACCTAATGGATCACACATAGAAGCCTATAGAAAGTGAAAGATGTGTACTGCTAAGGATCTAATTTAAAATATTTAAAAACTGAAATATAACTTAGATTACACCAATACAGGGATCTAAATCATGCCTATATAATGGATTAGGGTCATATGGTTACCTCTTAAGCAAAATCCTACCAAAAACTCGAAGTAGAGCTTCTTTTCCCAAAGGTAGACTATTTTTGGTGCAGCAGAGTGTGATCAACTTTTGATCTGGAAAATCACCTTGGCATTAAGCCAATTTAGACCAAATTTTCACCAAATCAATGGATAACGTTCAGTAAAAATTTCAGCACCAAAATCCTTCGGCAAGACCTTGAACAAAATCTAGAAATGCACTACTAGAATAGAGGATCACCAAAGCAAGCCCATCTTACCTCTAATGTCAAAGTCCACACACCAACTGACACTCCTTTTCTCCTCAATTTAGCTGGAAAAATCAAGGAGAAAGAGATCTAGTAGGAGGCCAAAAATGGTGAGGGAGGTGAAGAAGAGAGTAAAGCCTCAGCTCATGAGAGAATCACTTTTCAGAGGGAATTTTGGATAAAAATTTTAGATGCACAAAATGTCTGTATTTCTCTTAGTGCTAAACGCCCCCTTCTCTATAAGTGGCATCACACCCTCCTCAAGGTGGGGGTGCCACCTAAGCATGCCAACTTGCAAGCATCTTGCAAGTTGCATGTTAATTTGTGTTAAATTTGAATTTAATTTGGAATCTACGTTTTATCTCATGAAATGTCTATCTAATTATATTCTAATTCAGCACCAAATGAACATTTTATTTGAATTCTCCCTCCCAAATCAATTGTTCATTTTAATTAAATTAAACACTTTAATTTAATTAAATTTTGACTTAACCTTTAGATCAACTAGCTTAACTCTTTAAGCTAGATTTTGTTAACTTTACTCTTTAAGTTAAGTTGACCAATTGATAGTCATGTGGCACCAAATTAAATTAACACTTAATTTAATTGATCATAATTTAACTCCTTAAATTAATTAGATCAATTTAACAATTAAATTGATTAAGTCAAGATGACTAAAAATTGTGTCAACCTATTTCCTCAATTTTCAGCCACCATGGAATCCTTCTAACACTTAGAAAATTTTCCTCAATATTTAGGATTATCAATTGGATTTTGTGTGTGACCTATTAGATTCTACCGTTCATCGGACATGGGCTCACAACCTTTGTGACTTTAGAATATCATATATTCACATTAGTTTAAAATCCCTTAAACTAACCACCTCAATTCTATTATTCTCCATTAATTGAAGAGTACCCAATCTCCATCGTTGGTGTTTAATCTCAAGCCCATGGAGCCCAACAATTGGTTGAATGATGCTTTTGGTGAACCATTTTAGCTCTATGCCTACTATGCAAATACGGTCCTTCCATTTCCTATCTCCATGAAAGAGGTCTACGGCAAGATATTTGTCGGCTCTCTAATAGCCTCGATACTATGCATCTATTCTTAATGTTTGATTCCAATTTGTGACCTCATCTTTGGAAAGACCCTTTTCCAAATTTTCACACTGCCTTGGCCAAGGACTTCTAGGAATCGATCACCATCAAATACATAGGAGATGCACTCATCCTTTAAAAAGATGATGAGTCAGATACTACTTTAGATCTGATAAACCTCCACATCTAAGTAGCTCATGCCCAATCACCACCGAAATATCCACTAAAATATCCACTAAGTGCCCAAGATGGAGTTAAAGCATGAAGACCTAAACACAAGGTTACAATGGATCCTTAGATCAAAAGACTACTTATATGCACTAGCATAAGCTAGAGAGCTAGCCACTATTGACTTGCCACTTGGCTATCTAATGGATTCTCCGAGTAGGTCTCCAATGCCTTGTTCTGTAACAAGCACCACTAATATGCACCCATATCACATGCAATTTGCTCATGAAATGGAGCAACATCCAACCCTTAGATCCCATATCTCACAAGATTCTATGACTTGGGATATTTAAAATCATGACTGTGTAAGACTTATTCCATAATCACTACCTAGTGTGTGATCAAGTCCCATAGTCTTGTCTAATCTAGGGCTTTCAACCATATGCTAGTGAAGTAATATAAACATATGATGAACATGGACATTTATGAGAATATCATTCAATCAAGATTGTATCGCAAGTAAAATAATTTTTCATGCCAATCTTATTGGCTTGCGGGGCACTATTCCAACAAGAAGCTCTTATTTGATAGAAGAAATTTTCTAAAGAGTTAAAAAATTCAAGCCTAAGCAATATGAGAAAGGGACGAGTGACTATTTTTAATTTGTCATCCTAGCTTGATTAATTTAATTGTTAAATTAATCAAAATAATTTAAAGAGTTAAATTAAGCTAATTAAATTAAGGTGTTAATTTAATTGGGACTATGTAACAATTAATTAGACAAGTTAACTTAAATAGTTAATTTAAAGAGTTAAGTTAATTGACTTAAAGAGTTAAATCAAATTAATTAAATTAATGAGTTAATTAAATTAAAATGAAAATTTGAATTTTGTAAGGAATTCAAATGGAAGAGTCCATTTTAATTTGAATTTGAGTTAATTAGTATTCCATTTCATGAGATAAAATGCAAATGTTAATTAAATGCAAATACATATGAAATGCAAATGCACGTGCAAGTTGTCAAGTTAGCTAGCTAGCATGAGAGATGTGATGCTAACTAGCATCCTCTCACGTCCAAAAATATGCCACTTGGCTAGCCACCTAAGAGTAGTTTGCCTATTCTTCATTTTCTTCCAAATGTGTGATATTCATATATTGAAGATCCACACTAAATTCTCTCCTCTCCCTTTCTCCTCTATAGCAGCCTCATTTCACCTTTTTCCTCACTTTTTCTAGCACAAGTTAGGTTGATTTAGTGCTTTCCTAAGGTGTGTGCACTTTTTCATTAGTGGTCCTACACTTAAGAGGACTTAGAATTCCTTGCTGAATTATTATTTGCACCAGAGTTTGGAAGTAGATCTTGGTGAACAAGGAGTTTCTGATTGGAGTGAAATTTTGGCCGCAACTCACTAGATTTGTGATGGTGTAGCCCGCCAAATTTGCCAATTTTTGGAGCTTGGGAAGGGGATCAACTATTAGCATCTTCTACTACATGTAGATCGTCTATTGAAGTGCTCATTAGAGTGATCTTCTCTTCTCCTTTGAGTTGATCTACAAAGGTAATATTTCTGTATCTAAATCCTTATTTGGGGCATGAATATGATCTTTGGGATGGAGTAGTTTGGTTATATTTTGCCTATTTTTCATTTTATATTTTGGATCCCCATCATACTCCTTCCTTTAATTTTCACCTTCGTAATTCAATACTGAGGATGGAAAGGAGAAGGAGTCTAAGTAATGAGGATTTGATCCCATGCCTCTGCATTAGAGCATGAGTTGCAACCAAAGTTGAGGGCATTATAAAGCTAGACTTAGAGAACACTTTAATTGTATTAGTTCTGTGTTACTTTGTATTGAATCTTGTGAAGAATATTATTTCAATTTTTATTTTAGATAGTGAAAGATTTGATTTTTCAATATCAAATGGGAAACTAAAAGCAATAAAAAATGGTTCTTTAGTTGCAATGGGTACATTACATAATGGACTATATATTTTAGATTCTTAATAATTACTTATGCACGTTCAATAAAGTAATAAGAGAAAACTAGATAAACATGAAAGTTCCATTTTGTGGCATACAAGACTTGGACATATTTTTAAAATATGATGAACAAAATAAAAGCCCACAAAGCACTGAAAGTTAGTGGCATAGATGATCTTCCTACTTGTGGATCATATCTAAACGGAAAAATGGCCAAAGCTATTTTTATAGGATAAACAGAGTGAACCAAAAGTCCTTTGGATTTTATCCATATAGATGTTTGTGGACCATTAAGAGTTAGTGCAAGAGAAGCCTATTCAAACTTCATTACCTTCGTTGATGATAATACTCAATTTAGACATGTGTATCTTATAAAAAACAAGTTCAAAGCTTTTGAAAAGTTCAAAAGGTATAGGAATGAAGTAGAAAAGCAACTGGAACTTAGTATCAAAGCTTTTCGATCATATCAAGAAAGAGAATACTTAAGTACCTATTTTTTTAATTATCTAAAAGAGAATTGAATTCTCTCACAATGGACTCCACCCAGCATACCCTAACATAATGAAGCAGCCAAGAAGAGAAATCATACCTTATTAGACATGGCACATCCATGATGAGTTTCACTGATGTGCCTATATCGTTTTGGGGATATGCCCTTGAAATGGTGGCAAGGCTACTAAATGTAGTACCCTTAAAGTCGGTGCTAAAGATACTGCAAGAAATGTGGTACGGCAAAATACTTTCTTATTTTTATTTAAAATTTAAAGGTCTCTTGCATACATCCAAAAATCAGTATGAGATAAATTTAATGCAAGATCCACTTTGGCAATTTTGTGGGATGCCCTAGAGAGTTTTTAGGTTATTATTTCTATGATCCCTCAAAACAACAGGTGTTCGTTATTGAAATAGTACCCCACAAGCTAATTAGATTAGCATTAATGGCCATCTTCATCTTATTCTTATGCTTACTTCACTAGCATTTAGTTGAAGACCTTAGATCACATATAGACTATGAGACTTGGTCACATACTGGGTGGTGATCATGAAGTAAGTCTTACAAAGTCGTGATTTTAAATCTTTTAAGTTATAGGATCTTAAAAGGCAAGGCATCTAAGATCTGAATAGACTTGCTCTAATGATGCACAAATCTAAGGACATGGATATTGCTTCTTTTCATGAGCAATGCCATATGAGATATAGGTATATGTTAGTGGGTGCTTGTTAGGGAACAAGGTACTGAAGACCCACCCAGAGAATCTACCAGATAGCCAAAGTAGCAAGTTAGTAGCGCCAAGTTCTCAACCTATGCTAGTGCATATAATTAGTCCATCGAGCTGAGAAACTATGGTAACCTTATGTTTAGATCCTCATGCTTTGTCTTTTCCTTGGCCACATAGCGGGTCATTCAAGTGGAAGCCGGTTATGAGATATTTAGACTTGGAGGTTTGTGAGATCTAAGATGGGATCCAACTTCTCGTCATTGTGAAGGATGAATACATTTCCTATATATTCTATAATGATTGATTCTAAGGAGTCCTTGCAAAAGGTAGTATGACAATTTGGAAAAAGAATCTTTCAAAGATGAGGTCATAAAATGGAATCGAACATTGAATAGAGATATAGTATTGAGGCTATTAAAGAGCCAACAAATATCTTACATTAGGCCTCTTTTGGGAGATAGGAGATGAAAAGACAGTATTTGCATAGAATGTGTAGAACTAGAATGATTGTCCAAAAGCATTCATTTCAGCCAATTGATTGGCTTCATGGAGTTAAGGTTGGACATCGACCATGGAGATTAGGTACTCTTCAATTAATAGAGATTAATTGAATTGAGCTGATTAGCTTAAAAGAGTTTAAACTAAGTTGAATATAAGATATTCAAAAGTCCCAAAGAATTTTAAGACCATGTCTAACGAATAGTAGAGCCTAATAGGTCACACACAAAAGCCAATTAAATATCCTAAGTGATGAAGTGGAATTTTCTAAGGAGTTAGAAAATTTCTACATGACAAAATTAGAGGTTCACCAATTAACACAAAGGTTGTGGTCAATTTTGGCTTGGTCAATTTAAGGAGTTAAATTGATCCAATTAATTTAAGTTAATTATTTGGTACCACATCGTTATCAATTGGCCAACTTAGCTTAAAAAGTTAAGCTAATTGACTTAAAGAGTTAAGTCAAATTAATTAATTAAATTAAAGGAGTTTAATTTAATTAAGATGGAGAATAAATTTTGGAGGAAAAATTCAAACTTACAATGCCAACTAGCAAGACCAGCGGCCACCTTGGCGTCACACCATCTTCACTCTATATATATACATAAAGTCACATGGCTATCTGCATTGGATTCTCTCTCATTCTATGTGAATTAGAGTCTCTCAATTTCCCGCCATTTTCCAAGTGTTACCTCATGTGTTGCAGCTTCACTTTTCTTTCTTCTCCTACCTCCAATTCAACCTTCATCTTTGCATATTCTCCTATCTATCTTCAGCTAATATTGAGGAGAATAGGATATAGCATTGGTGTGTGGATGATTACATTAGAGGCAAGATGAATGGATTGCTTTGCCTTTGGAGATCCAGTTCCTGGCAGTGACTTGGAGGCAGTTCTGGGGGACCATTCCAAGTTCTGATTGAGCTTATTTTTGTACTGTAGATCCATCAAGGTGTTTTGGACTTCCAGTAAAATTTTCAGCTCCAGAAAAATTTATTTGGTTGGGTAATTTTGGTCGCTACTCTGCTGCGCCACTGGATGGCAGTCTTTGAGGAGTCAAGAGCTTTTCTCTACCTTCCTTGGTGTTTTACCAAAAAACAAGGTAATCCTCATCCTTAATCTGAATAATTATCATGTTTGGATCCTTTTTTGTACATGCAGCCTAGTTAGTTTCTGCTTTTTTTTAAAGCGTTAATTATTGGATCCTAGTGCAACTTGTGCCTTCAGGTGGTATCAGAGCCTAATTCATGCTGTGATTTGGATTTTTGATTGATTGATTCATGTGATGAATTGGTTAAAATCACCAAATAATTTATCCAATTCATGGATTGGAGTGTTTGGATGATGTTGTATGTGGTCCCTTGTTTGATGAATTGAAATTGTGCTTATGTGTGTTTTATGGTGTTAATTCATATGTTGAGCATGCCTTAATTCATAGTTGCTAATATTAAATGTTGATTTGGCATTGATTGATGTTATATGTTGATATAGCATGTTTTATTTAGCTTTAAGGAGTTTTGGTCATTTTTGGATCCAATTTAACTGAAGTTTATTGGAGATATTTGAAGAATATGATACGTACTTAAACGTATTTTTGGAAGCATGATTGAGCACTTGAAATTTCATTTTTAAAAGGTGTTAGATCTGAAATTTCATCCATATTGTGTGATTACATGTTTAGGAGCTGTCCTAAATTTTTTTATGCACAAAATTTGAGTAAAATTCCACTTGACTCGCCCAAAACTACGAAATAAGGCCACTGCTAGCCTTGGCCAGGTGCTAGCCAAGCAGCAGGTGCACCATGTGCACGCTTACCACCCAGGCATGTGCCCAACCAGCAGACAACAAGTATTTTGTGTTTAGGTTTGTTTTGAATGTGAATTTTGACTCTTTTTGTGATCAAAGGTTTTTAGAATCACACATAATAGATGCATAAGTGTTGTGCAAGTTCTCAAAACTATGTTTGAAATTTTTGATTGCCTTTGACAACATGTTAAATTTAATCTTCAATATTGATGCATAAATGTTATGCTTACTGTTGCTTGGCCAATTAACTATTTATGAGATAAGCATTTAATTATTAGAATTAATTGTTAATTCTATATTTATTGTTCATTTAAGTATTGAATGAATGATGAATGTATGGGGATGATAATGAGCCATTAATATTAATTTTATTTGTTTCAAGTTGCTGAAATGGGGCTGACATGCCTCTTTATTCTACCTTATAAAAATTATGAGAATAGAATCATTAGAAGTGAGGATTTCTTTCTCTTGTAAAAGTTGCAAAGAGCAAAAAAGACCAATAGGGGCTTAAAAACCCATGAATGTATGGAGATACACTCATGTAATAGATAAGTTTAATCAACCCACTTAAAATCAACTAGGTGGCACACCTATAACTCTACATACACCACTTGGTTATGCTTATGGTCATCCCACTCTAGAAGTATGCCAAGCACACTTACTTATTTACACTTTCCATATGCTATTGATGTATGAGATGCATGATTAGGATATAAAAAATGAAAATAAGAAGATAAAATTGATGAGATCTTTGCAAGCAAGAAAACACTCCACTTAGAATAGCTAAGTGCTTGAAATATTAAGTCAAAATCGATACAAATTAAAAGAAATTTTAATTAATCCATGCCTTCTACCAATAGCATATGGCATGATGACACTACCATCATTTGTGTGATATCTCACAAGTTGTGGGTCATACTTGTGATGGAAAGCTGTAACCATATACTTAGCATATGATACACCTTTGATTTGAGGCTTCTCATGCATTGGCACACAAGTCATGCCATGTCGTGGAGTGGTCTCGAATCAAAGCTTTATTGATAGGTTCAACTTAACCTCTAGTAGTGTAGATGTTGCACGAGTTGTGGGTCTACATGAAAAGTGAGGCACAAAACATGAAGAGTTGCATGATATGCAATTAGTAAACATTGCTTATCTTTCAATTATTTGTGGATGTCTCACAAGTCGTAAGTCCACTTACAAGTCCTTAGGATCTTAATTTTCATTAGGAAATTAGATTTCCCAAATTTCTCTAGTGGGTGAAGGATTTGATAAAATAGTAGAAAAAAAAAACATGCTTGAAAGACCATGAACATGTTTTCCTAAATATCAAATATTCAATCACATATTTATACTCCTTTTTCACCACTCATAGATTTTTCAAATCTTTAAAAAGAAAATGGCCAAGAATCTACTCCACACTATATTGGAAACTAATAAACATGCTGGGCCTAACTTCCATGACTGGTTGAGCAACCTTAAAAACATTCTTGACTCCGAAAGAGGACCTATGCCCTTAACGCATATGATGAGGCTCATGAATTATTCAACATGCTTTTTAGATGATGATCTACAAACAAGGTGCCTTATGATGGCATCCATGACCAATGAGCTACAAAAGGCTCGTGAGCATATGAGACATGCTTGTGAGATCTATAAACACCTACAAGAGTTGTATAGTATCCAAACCCGACATAAAATGTTTGCTTTGTTAAGGGAGCTCTTCAGGTCTTAGATGGTAAAGTGTTCTAATGTCAATGACCATGGGCTCAAATGTTGGAGTAATGCCCCATAAGCTAATTAGTTTGGCCTTATAAACTATTTTATTGTAAGACAATCATGGTTGAATGATATTCATTAGATGGCCATTTTCATCTTATGCTCTTTATTTACTTCACTTGCATTTAGATGAAGCCCCCAAATCACACAAGATTACGAGACGTGGTCACGCATTGGGTGGTGATCATGGAATAAGTCTTACGCAATCGTGATCTTAAATCTTCAAAGTTATAGAATTTATAAGATAAAACATCTAAGATTCAGATAGATATACACTAACAATACATAATCCAACGGTCAGATGTTGCTCCATTCCATGAGCAATCCCATATGAGATATGGATGCATGTTTGTAGATTCTTGTTAGAGAACAAATCATTGAAGACCCATCTTGAGAATCCACTAGTAACTGCAGTGGCAAGTTCTCCTGCTTACGCTAGTGCATATTATTAGTCCTTTGATCGAAAGACCCATGGTAACCTTGTGTTTGGCCCTTATGCTTTGACTTTTCCTTGGCATTAATAAGCCACTTAAGTAAAGATTGGGCATGAGTTGTTGGACATAGAGGTTTGTGAGATCCAAGATAGAATCTGATTCCTCATCTTTATGAAGGGCGAGTGCATCTCCTATGTGTTCTATAATGATTGATTCCCAAAAATCCTTGCACAAGGTGATGTGACAATCTAGGAAAGCATTTCCAATGATAAGGTTGCAAAGGAAATCGAACATTAAGAATAGAAGCATAGTATTAGGACTATTAGGGAGCCGACTAATACCTCACCATAAGCCTCTTTTAGGAGATAAGAGATGAAAGAATCGTATTTACATGGTACACATAATGCTAGAATGGTTCTTCAGGAGCATTCATTTTGGCCAATTAGTTGGGCTCTATGGGAATGAGATTGGACATCGAACATGGAAATTAAGTACTCTTCAATTAATGAGATTAATTTAATTGAGTCACTTCGTTTAAAGGAGTTTAAACTAACATGAATATTTGATATTCCAAAAGTCACAAGGAGCTGTGAACCCATGTCTAATGAATGGTAAAACCTAATAAGTCACACACAAAAGCCAAATACATGGCCTATTGAAGGAAGGAGAATTTTCTAAGAGTTAGAAAATTTATGGCCAGTTTTGGAGAAGGAAAAATTGTAGTCATTTTGGCTTAATCAATTTAAATGTTGAATTGGTCAAATTAATTTAAGAGTTAAATTAATTGGTCAATTAATTTTAACTAGCTTAAATAGTTAAGTTCTTTGACTTAAGAGTTAAGTAAAATTATTATTAATTAAATTAAAGTGTTTAATTTAATTAAGTTGGAGATTTAAGTTTTGGGGAGAAAAATTAAATGAAGAGTTCATTTAATATGGAATTGAAATTTAATTACAAGATATTTCATAAGATAAAATATGTGTTTTAATTAATATTCTTATTCACTAATCACAAGTTAGTAGCCACCTTGGCATAGACACTTGGCATCACCTCCTTGAGGATGGTGTATGACCACTCCTATATATCGATATAGGAGAATGACTAGCCATATGGTATGTGAGGTGTGCGTGTTTAGTGTGATTTTCTCCTAACAAAATTGTGTAATAGGAATCTAATTTTGTTAACCTCCCATTATTCTCTCCAACTCCTTCCACCTTCTACCTCTATATTCCTAGCCTTTCTTTCCTTATTCTCTAAATATATTCCAGCCATTATGTATAGAATAGGTCATAGATTTGGTGTGTGAACTTTTACACTAGAGGCAATCTATTTTGGCTACTCTTGCTCTTGATTGGAGCAGTTTATGGCAGCCAACTCTTACTTGTTCTAGGAGTACCTCTGGTGTTCTGATTAGGATTAATTTTGAGCTGTAGAATGTTCACAGGGTTGATGTGTTCCATTAAAAATTTCATTCATAAAGGAGGAGTCCATCTAAGGAAAAATCAGTGGTGATTCGGATGTGCCGGTGAAGAGCTTGTTTGATGGTTGCAAAGAGTTTTTCTCTTGCTCTTTATTTTTTGTTATCACCAAGGTACTTTCCTCTTTTAAATCTGAATTTCATGCATGTATAGATATTTTTAGTATTGTGTGGTCTAGTTTATTCAATTTTTTTGAAAAATATTTGGTTCCTATTACCACATAAACCTTCAGAAATATTCTCATTAGTTTAAACTCCTTTAATCTAATAACTCAATTTAACTAATATCCATTAATTGAAGAGTTTCCAATCTCCATAGTCGATGCCAAACTCAATCCCATGATTCCCAACTAATTGGTTGAAATGAATATGCTTTTGGTGAACTATTCTAGCTCTATACTTGCCATGCAAATACAGTCCTTCCATCTCTTATCTCTTAAAAGAAGCTCAGGGTAAAATATTTATCAACTTCCTAATAGATTCAATAACTATATTTCCATTCTCTATGTTTGATTTAGGTCTAGGACCTCATCTATGGAAAACTCCTTAGTTAAATTGTCGTATTGCCTTGCGCAAAGACTCTTTGGAATCAATCATTACAGAACACATAGGAGATGCATTCGCCCTTCACAATGATGAAGAGATAGGTCCCATTTTAGATCTTACAAACCTCCATGTCTAAGTAACTCATACCTAATCTCAACCTTAAAAACCTTATAATGGTCAAGGAAAAGTTAAAGGATGAGGACCAAAACAAAAGGCTACCCTTGATCCTCAAGTCAAAGGACTAATTATATGCACTAGCGTAAGTTGGAAAACTTATTACTACTTACTTGCCATTACAGTGGATTCTCCAGGTGGGCCTTCAGAAGCTTGTTATCTAGTAAACACCCACTAACAAACACCCATGTCTGACACAAATTGCTCATGAAATGAAGTAATATCCAACCCCTTGAATTTATGCATCATTAGTGCAAGTCTAATCGAATATTAGATGCCTTATCTCATAAAATTTTATGACTTTGAATATTTAAGATCACATTCATGTAAGACTTATTTTGTGATACCACCCAATGTGTGACTAGGTCCCATAGTCATATATGATCTATGAGCTTCAACCAAATGCTAGTAAAGTAAAATAAGTACAAGATGAAAATGGCTATTTATATGAAAATATCATTCAATCAAGATTGTCTCACAAACGAAATAGTTTAAATGTCAATCTAATTGACTATAGGGCATTATTCCAACAATCTCCCACTTGCCCTAAGGCCAATTCCCTATAGTCTTAAGACCCATCTTCTCAAGATGTCCTTCAAAGACCTTTTTAATTAGGGGTTTAGTCAATGTATCTACAATATTATCTTCTGAGGCTACCCTCTTCACTCGGATGTCACCTTTATAAATGATTTCATGGATCAAATAATATCACCTCAAAATATCCTTAGATTGCTGATGAGATCTTAGCTCTTTAGCTTACACAACCACTCTGTTGTTGTCACAGAAGACAACTACAAGCTCAACAGTGCTAAGTACTACATCCAACTCTTGGATGAAGTTTTTCATCCAAATACCTTTCTTGGCAGCTGCCAAAGCTACAATATATTCCACTATGGTATAATTAGCCATGATGTCTTATTTGGAACTCTTCCAACTCACCATACCGCTATTCAGGCATAATATAAATGCAAAAGTGAATTTTAGGTAATCTATATCACATTAGAACTAGAATCTAAAAACCCCTCAAGTTTCAATTCTCCATTGTCGTATACGAAAAAAAAATCCTTAGTCCTTCTCAAGTACTTAAGGATTACTTTAACAGCTTTCCAGTGACACTCACCGAGGATAGATTGAAAGTAGCTTGTAACACTTAAAGCGTGTGCTACATCCAACCCTATACATTGAATGGCATATATTATACTCTCTGTAGCATATGCATAAGGTATGTGGGACGTATTATGTCTCTCGTCATCATGGGCCATAGACTTGGAGAGATGAAGACCATATCCCAAAAGGATGAATTCCTTCTTAGATTCTTCCATCCTAAACCTCTTTAGTATCTTATCAATGTATGGTGTTCAAGAATACCCCAGCATCTTCTTTGATCTATATTTATAAATACGTATTCCTAATACGTAAGATGCTTCTTTCAAATCCTTCATGGAGAATTGTGTAGATAACCATGCTTTAGTGCACTCTAACATTTCTCTCTCTTTCCTAATGATAAAAATGTCTTCGATATAAGGTACAATAAATTGTACGCTACTCCCACTAGCCTTTTTGTACACATAAGGTTTATACACATTTTTGACAAAGCCAAATGATTTAACTGTCTTATTAAAACATATGTTCCAACTCCAAGATACTTGTTTAAGTCCATATATTGACCTTTCAAGTTTGCAAACCTTTTTCTCAATCCCTTTGAATGTTAAACCTTGTAGTTGCACCATAAAAATTTCTTATTCAATATTTCCATTAAAGAAAGCGATTTTCATAGCTATGTATCATATCTTATAATCAGAATGTGCGAATATGGAAAGTAAAATCCTAATGGACTTAGGCATAGACTAGAGAAAAGGTTTCCTCAAAATCAATAATAGGTCTTTAAGTGTAACCCTATGCCACTAGTCACACCTTAAAAGTCATTACCTCTATATCAATTCCTGACTTTTGCTTATAGAACCACTTACAACCACTAATACTATACCTTTCGATGGATCTACCAAAGTTCATACTTAGTTAGAGTACATGGACTGCATTCTAGATTTCATGTCATCTAGCTAATATCCCGAATCTATATCCAACATAGCTTCACCATAAGTCTTTGAATCTATATCCAATTGGCCTGTCTCATAAAGGTGTTGGAATAGTACCCTACAAGCTAATAGATTTAGCCTTGTAAAAGCTATTTCCTTGTAAAATAATGTTGATTGAATGATATTATTTATATGGTCATCTTTATCTTATACTTTATTTCACTTCACTAGCATTTAGATAAAGCCTTTAGATCACTTATGACTGCGAGACTTGGTTTGGCGACCATAGAATAAGTTTCACATTATCGTGATCCTAAATCTTCCAAGTCATAGGTTCTTAAGAGATGGGGCATCTAAGATTCCGATAGACTTGTACTAAACAATGCATAAATCCAAGAATTGGAGATTGCTCCATTCCATGAACAATTGTATAAGATATGGGTGCATGTTAGTAAGTGCTTATTAGAGAATAAGGTACTGAAGACCTACTGGAGAATTCACTAGATAGCCATAGTAGCAACTCTATAGTAGCTAATTCTCCTGTTTAAACTAGTGCATATTATTAGTCCTCTGACCTGAAGATCCATGGTAACCTTGTGTCTGGTTCTCATGTTTTTACTCTTCCTTCACCACCTAGTAGGTCTTTGAGGTTGAGATTGGGTATAAGCTACTTGACATGGAGGTTTGTGAGATCTAAGATGGAATCCAACACCTTACTGTTGTGAAGAGCGAGTGCATCTCCTACGTATTCTATAATGATTAATTCCCAGAAATCCTTACACAATGTGGTGTGACAATTAGAAAAAGGAGTTTTCCAAAAGTGAGGTCACATAACAAGATTGAACATTGAGAATACAGACATAGTATCGAGCCTATTAGGAAACTGACAAATATCTTGCCCTAGACCTCTTTCAGGAGGTATGAGATGAAAGGACCATATTTGCATAGCATGTGTAGAGCAATGATGGTTCTATAAAATATTCATTTCGGCCAATTAGTTGGGCTTCATAGGCATGAGGTTGGACATCAACCATGGAGATTAGGTATTTTTCAATTAATATGACTAATTAAATTAAGTTGATAAGTTTAAAAGGAGTTTCGAACTAAAATGAATATAAGATATTCAAAAGTCACAAGAAGTTGTAAGCCCATGTTCAATGAATGATAGAACTTATTGGGTCACACACAAAATCCAATTAGTTTCCTAATTGATGGAGAAAATTTTCTAAGTATTAGAAAACTAACTCCTAATGGACCAATTTTATGGTGCCAATTTTGAAGATCATTTTTGGCTTGATTAATTTAAATGTTAAATTAATCAATTATTTTATAGAGTTAAATTAGACCAATAATTAAGGAGTTAATTATTTGGTTCCAACATGAATATCAATTGGTCAAGTTAACTTAAAGAGTTAAGCTAACAAATTTAGTTTAAGAATTAAGTTAGTTTGAATTAAAGAGTTAAGTCAAAGGACAATTAATTAAATTAAAGAGTTTAATTTAATTAATGAAAAGAATGAATTTTGGAGGAAAAATTAAAATAAAGAGTTCATTTGATTTAGCATCTTAATTAATTTAGAATTAGATTTCAAATGTAATTAAAATGCACATGAAATTCAAATGAGATTCGAATTTAATTTACCACCTTGGCACCCCACTTAGCCACCCCTCCTCATGGAAGGTGTGATCCCACCTTGACATCACACCATTCAGCATCTATATATAGATATATATAGAGAGAGAGGATCAATTACCATCATCACACCATTTGGAAAAAATTAGATTCTTTGCAATTTCCGTCCAAAACCCCTTGCAAGCATTGTATTCATATGTTGAAAGCTTTGCTCTCTTCTTCTTCTTCCCTACCTAAAATCATCCTCCACTACTAAAAATCTCCTTTATTATTCCAACTCATATATTGGAGATTTTGGAAGATTTAATTGGTGTGTGGATTATAACAATAGAGGCAAACAAGAGAGTTTGTTTGTTTTTGAGATCCACTTGTATAGAGTTCGATTTGGAGAATTTCTCTAGGGCATTCCAGAAATCATTTTTATCCAAAAATTTTTAAGTGAGTTATTCAATATGTTGATAAGATCCAATAATTTTATCGAAATATTTGGAGGAGTTTTAGTTGTGTGATTTTTGCACTCTTCCAACTGCGCCAGGTGCAAATAGTTTCTAGAATTGTGAAGAGTTTACAAGTCTCTTTGGATTTTTCTTTTCAAGGTAATGCTCTCACCAAATCTAAATCTCTAGTATGATTTGATCCTTGGTATGCTTGTAAGCACTAGTTAACTTCATGCTTTTGAACTTTTGATAATTGGATCCAATTGCCTTACTTGCTTTCAAAAGGAATCCGAACCTGTTAGGTTGCTTCTTAATTCAGACCGACCTTCTCAGAAGTTGTGTGTAAAGTTCTTAATGTTCACTTTTTTCTACCACTTGTGGGATTTTTTGATCATTTTGAACTTTATCAAGTTCAACAACAACACCATTTCTATCTAATAGAAATTTCTTTTCCAAAAATTAGGCATTCCTTGAAACAAACACATTTTGTTCCAAGAGACCATAGAAATAATAGCTCAAAGACTCTCTTGGGTATCCCGGAACTTACACAAGGTAGATCTTGCATCCAACTTATCTCTCACTAGCCGCTTGATGTAAGCGAGAGACCCCTTAACTCTTAAAAACAATAAAAGATGCTTCGCCATACCACATCTCATGCAATATTTTTGGCACCAACTTTGAGGGTACAACATTTAGTAGCCTCACTACCAATATTAAGGCTAATCCCTAAAAGGGTATAGGTAAATCAAAAAAGCTCATCATGGAATGTACCATGTTCAACAAGGTATCGTTTCTCCTCTCAACTACTCAATTGTATTAAGGTGTGCCGGATGGAGTCTGTTAAAAGGGAATCCCATTCTCCTTTAGATAATCTAAGAATTTGGAACTTAAGTATTCTCTCCCTTAATCTAATTGAATAACTTTAATACTTAATCCCATTTGCTTTTCTACTTCATTCATATACTCTTTGAACTTTTCAAAAGCTTTGGACTTGTATTTCATAAGATATACATGTCCAAACTGAGTATGATCATCAATGAAGGTGATGAAGTATGAAAAGCCTCCTCTCGTAGTAACTCTTAATAGTCCACAAACATCCATATGGATCAAATACAAAAGACTTTTGGTTAGCTCCATTTGTCATACAAAATGAGCTTTGGTTATTTTTTCCCTCTAAACAAAACTCACAAGTACAAAGAAGTGAGCATAGCTTTTATATAATAAGGTATCTATCCCACTACTTGTGAGCCAACACTAAATTAGGGCAGCATCTCATGTAACCTCCCATTGGTAAAAGGTTTGGATTAATCAAAACTCCTTTTAATTTGTATCTAATTTGACTTAATATTTTAGACAACTTGGACTCCTCTAAGTTGAGGGTTTTTTTTTCTTTTCGTGCTGCTGCTTTGAAAGATCTCATCAATGTTATCATCTCTTATTTAGATTCTCTATATCCTAATCATACAACTCATACATCAATAGGATAAAAGAAAAACATACTTAAAATTAATCATAAAAGAAACCAAAAATGTCCTACGTAATCTTGAGCACTTACACAACATTATGCATCAAAAGTGTACAAAAAAATCAAGTTTAGGATAGTAAAAATGCACAAAACGGCAAATCAATCACGCATAGGCAGCCATGGGCAGGCTTGCTGCACAGGCAAGCTACCCAAGTAGACTGATGAGTGCTACAGTGCCTGTGTTGCCCAGTCAAGTGCTGGCAGACTTGCAAGAGCCCTGCCATAAGGCACCTAGACTACTATTTCACCTATTTTTGCTCTTTTGCCATTTGAAACCTTATGGACACTTCCATACTTCAGTCTATACATTTTATGACAAATTTCCTGATTATAAACACCTTTAAACTGAAATTGAAGTGCCCAAATTGCTTCAAAAATCAAATCTAAGGAAGAATTACTATTTTCAAACACATTCAAGACATCCAGTCATATCAAATCCAAAAATTGACTAAATACTTTGAAGAAATTATCAACATGCTAATTCAACATTTAACATATTTGAATCAAAACTCACATCAACATATGAAATAACACTTCAACACATATTGATATATTTCAATTCAACATATACAGATTAACATATAAAATCATCCAAACCACTCAAATTCATCAATTAAATCAAATGTTTGGAGATCTAGAATCAATTTATCACATGAATCAATTCATTAAAATCCAAATTTGGGCATGAAAAATGCTTTGATACCACTTGATAGAATGAGATATTGGGATCCAAATATTAAAACAACAATAGGCAAAATATAACCAATCAACTCTATCCAAAAGATCATAATCATGCTCTAAATGAGGATTTGGATACAGAAAATTTACCTTTATAAATGGAAACAAAGGATTTGGTGAGATCACTCCAAGGGCTCTTCTAAAAGTTAATCTATATGCAACAACATATTGATCTGGTTGCTCTCGTTCCGAAGCTCCAAAAATCACCGAATTTGGAAAAATTTTCACCACCAATATAGTGAGTTGCTGCCCAAATTTTTTTAAAATTAGAAACTCTTTGGTTGCCCAAACGTGCTCCCAAAACCAATGCAATGGATGATCTACCGAGGAATTCTAAGTCCTCCAAGTGTAAGACCAGTAATGGTCAAGTCCACACATCTTAGACAAGCTCTAATTCAACCTTATTTGTGCTAGAACAAAAGAAAAATAAGGTGAGGAGAGGCGGTTTTGGAGGAGAGAGGGAGGAGAGAATTTTTGTGTGATTATTCAACACATGAATTATATCACACATAGAGGAAAATGTGAGGAAAGCCAACTTCTCCAAATAGCTGTCCACATGGCCTTTTTATAGAGTGGATGGAAGCTTTTATATGCTTCCATCACACCCACCAAGGTAGTTGGCCAACTTGCCAACTTGACAACATGCCCATGCATTTACATTTAATTTACATTTACATTTCATCTCATGAATTGAAATGCTAATTAACTTAAATTCAAATAGACTCTTCCATTTGATTTTCCTCCAAAATTTGAATTCTCAATTTAATTAAATTAACTCTTTAACTTTATTAATTTAACATAACTCCTTAAATTAATTAACTTAACTCTTTAAGTTAATTGTAGTTAACTGAACTCCTTAAGTTAACTTGACTAATTAATTGTTATGTGGCACCAATTAAATTAGCACCTTAATTTAATTGGCCTAATTTAACTCCTTAAATTATTATGATTAATTTAACACTTAAATTAATCAAGCATAAATGACTAATTAAATAAGTCAACCTTTTTCCCTCCAAAATGCCTAAGCTTGAATTTTTTAACTCCTTGGAAAATTCCTCCTGTTAAGTAAAAGTTTCCTTAAACTTTTAAGTGTGACCCATTAGGTTGATCCATTCATTGGACATGAGCTTACAACTCATTGTAAGATTTTTAATATTAAAATATTCACATTAGTTTAAACTACTTTAAACTATTAACTCTTTCAATTAATCTCAATTAATTGAAGAGTACCTAATCTCCATAGTCAATGTCTAGCAACAAGCACGTGGAACCCAACTAATTGGATGACCTATGTCTTGATGGACCATCATATTGTGTTTATTGTGCAAATATAGCCCTTTCCTCTCCTATCTCCCAAAAGCAGCCTAAGGCAAGATATTTGTCGACTACCTAATAGCCTTAACAACTATATCTCTACATCTAATGTTCAATACCCCTTTATGACTTTGGCTTTGAAAAATGGCCTTTTCAAATTGTCATATTACCTTGTGCAAGGATTTCTTAGAATTAATCATTTTAAAATGCATAAGAGATGCACTCGTTCCTCACAACAACAAGGAGATGGATTCCATCTTGAATCTCACAAACCTCCATACTTAAGTAGCTCATGCCCAATCTCAACCTATATGACTTGTACGTGGTTGGGAAAAAATTAAAGTATAAAGACCTAATCCAAGGCTACTGTCTATCCTCAAGTCTAAGGACTAATTGTATGCACTACCATAAGCTAGAGAACTTGCCACTACGGATACATTACTACGACCATCTAATGGATTCTCCAGGTGAGTTTTCAATGAACTTGTTCTCTAATAAGCAACCACTAATATGTATCCGTGTCTCACAGAGATTACCCATAAAATAGAGCAATATCCAACCCTTTGAAATTTGCATTGTTAGTTCAACTTTATCTAAATCTTAGATATCCTATCTCATAAGATTCTATCACTTGGAATACATTAAAATCACAACTATAAAGACTTGTTTCATGATCCCTATCATATGTGTGACCAAGTCCAGTAGTCTAGTGTTATTTAAGGGCTTCAACCAAATGCAAGTGAAGAGTAGAAAGCATAAGATAAAGAAGGCCATTTATTAAGTATATGATTCAATCAAGATTATATCACAAAAGGAGTAGTTTTACATGCCAATCTAATTGGCTTTGTGGGGGTACTATTCCAATAGGATCTACGAAAGTTCATACTTTGTTGGAGTATATAGAGTTCATTATAGATTTCATGGCCTCAAGCTAATGGCCCGAGTCTATGTCCAACGTGGCGTCCTCATAGGTTCTTAGATCATTAACCATTTGACCATCTCATGAAAGAATCCAAACCTTTTAGGTTGCTTCTCGATCCTATCTAACCTTTTAGGAAGTTATGTATTAAGCTCAGGATGCTCTCTTATTTCTATCGCTTATGGGATAAATTGATCATATTGAACTTCATCAAATTCAATGATAATGCCTTTTCTATCTAATAGAAACCCCTTTTCCAAAAGATGACATTTCTTGAAATAAACACCTTTTGATCGAAGCGATCATAGACTCTTTTACGTATCTCACTAACTTGCACAACATAGATCTTGCATCTAACTTATTTCCCACTAGCCTCTAGACATACAAAAGAGATCTCCAAACTTTTAAATAAGAGTAAAAAGGTGTTTTACCATACTACATCTCATGTAAGGTCTTTGGCACTGACTTTGAAAGCACTACTTTGACAACCCCATTGCTATATCTAGGCAAATCCCTAAAAAGAGATAAGGACATTAGTGAAGCTTATCATGGATTGTACAATGTTCAATAAGGTACAATTTCTCCTTTCGACTACTTCATTGTGTTGGAGTATGCTGAATGGAGTCCATTGTGAAAGAATCCTATTCTCTTTGACATAATCCAAGAATTTGGTACTTAAGTATTCTCCTCATCAATCCAATCGAAGAGCCTTAATACTAAGTTCTAATTACTTTTCTACTTTATTCTTATAATCTTTGAACCTTTCAAAGGTTTCGGACTTGTTCTTTATAAGATACACATGTCCGCAATGTGTATGATCGTCAGTAAAGGAAATGAAGTAAGAATAGATTCCTCTTCTACTAACTCTTAGTGGTCTACATGCATCCACATAGATCAAATTCAAAGGACTAGTGGTTTGCTCCATTTGTCCAACAAATGGAGCTTTAGTTATTTTTTCTTTCAAACAAGACTTACAAATAGGTAAGTCCTTTGATCCACTAACATTTAGTGAACTTTAGGCAACTAACTTGCTCATTCTATTTTTGAAAATATGTCCAAGTTTTGTATCCTATAGATAGTCATTTTCGCGGTTATATTTTTTCTTTTGTTATTTTGTCAAATGTGCATAAGTGATGGTTGAGAATTTAAAATGCATAATCCATTATTCAATGTACCACATACAATTAAAGAATTATTCTTTATTGCCATCAATTTCCCATTTTTGATAGAAAAATCAAGCCCTTCATCATCTAAAACAAGAATTAAAATGATATTGATATGATTCGGTACATAATAGCAACAATCAAGTACTATCATAGAACTCCTTAAGTCTAACTTTCCTAAGCCTTCGACTTTGGATGCAACTCTTGCTCTATTGCCAAGGCAAAGGATTATATCCCCATCACTTAGATACTTTTTTCTTTTTATCCCCTATAATGAATTGCAAAGATAAGAGCCATATGCGGTATTAAATACTCATGAGAAAGAATTAATAGTTAAATATACTTCAATAAACAATGTACACTTCCTAAGGTTGCAATGTATTCTTTGCAATTTCGTTTCCAATGTCCTAGCTCACCGCAATAGAAACAAAGGGTGTCCTTTTTATTCTCTTTCTTTTTCTTGACCATTGCAAATGCCTTCAAGGCTTATTTCCCTTTGGAAGAACCTTTTTTTTTTCACCCCTATTATTCTTATGTTTTGTGCCTTTATATTGGGAAGAGAAAGCAATCATTAAAGGCTTTTCTTCTTCATAGCCGCCTCGGCAGTTACCAATATATTAATCAATTCATTGATTGTATCCTTTTGTTTGGACATATTGAAGTTCATCACAAATTGATGAAATGAACCCGATAAAGATTTGAAAATCAAATCCACGTAAAAGTCATTACCCATGACTACTTCTAAATTTGTGAGCTTTTAAATAAGCCCAATCATTAGAAGACCGTGGTCGTGGACACTTGACCCTTCAACCATCTTTACACTAAAAAGCTCTTTTGATAGCATGTATCTCTCCTGTATACTTTGCATGCATACAACTCTTGTAAGTGCAAATGTATGTTTGAGGTATTTTTCATGTTCTCATGAGACTTTTGGAGTTCATTGGACATGGATGCAATCATAAGGCAACAAGTTTAGGGATCACCCTCAACCCATTTTGTGAATGCTTCACATGCCTCTTGATCAGCATCATCCCCTATGGTATCCGATGGACTTTAAGTTAGGACATATATCCTTTTCTTGGAATCTAGAATAATCTTGAGGTTTCTTAACTAATTCCAATAGTTTGGCCTAGTGAATTTATTAGTTTCCAAAATAATACTTAGTAAATTTTTAGCCATCTTAGAAATTTCAAAATCTACAAAAAGTGAAGAAAAAAAATAAGTATTTGATTGAATTTTGATATTGAAAAACATGATTATGGCCTTTCAAGCATGTTTTGCTCACACTATTTTTTTTAAATTTCTTGCCCTCAAAAGAAATTTGAGAAATAATATTTCCTAATGAGAATTAAGGCCCGAAGGCATCACTCATGTACCCACGACTCATGAGACATCCACTCATGACCTAAAGGTAAGTAACTTTACTAATTGCATCTCTATGCAATTCTTAATATATTTTACCTCACTTTTTCATATAGATCTAAGACTCATGTGATGTCTATATTATTAAGTGTTAAGTCAAACCTATGAATCCTTCTTTAATTATGAATTCAACTATGATCATTCCAGGACTCATAAGACAATTTCATAGTTAATTCATATTAAAGTGCATGTCATGTTAAGGTAGTGATCATAGCTTTCCAATAAAAATGTGTTATACAACTCGTTAGACAATACATAATTGTGGTAGCGTCTCATGTCACATGCCTATTTGTAGAAGACATGGATTATTAAATCCCATTAAATTCTATCCTTTTTGACTTAATATCAATTTAAAACATAGACTCTTCTAAGTGAGGGATTTTTCTTGCTTGAAAGATCCCATCATTTTTATCTTCTATTTATTTTGATTTTCTATCCAAACTGTGCATCACCATACATCAAAGAATAAAAAAGACATAAATAAGCAAATAAAAGTAAAATGCATCCAAAACTTTGGATGAGCATGATCCTTAACCAAGTGATGCACTTACAGCCATAGGTGCACCACTTGGTTGATTTGGGTGGGTTAATTAAATTAATAGATTCTATCTATTACATGTATACATCCCATGCATACATGGGTACTCTTCATGCCTTCAAGTACTCATTGGCCTCCTTGCAACAATTACAAGATAAGGAAATTCTCACCACCTAAAGTGTCCTACTCTCATTATAATAATAAGAAAAATATTTACACGGTGAAAAATAAAAGGCATGCAAATCCCATTTAATTACAACTCATTCAATCAATATTGAAAATAATTAAATCAAATTAAAGGCTCGTGTTCATCTCCATTCATCCCTAAATCATACATTCAACAATTCAATGAATGAAAATAAGAATTGACATTCAACAGGCTCATGTTCATCTCCATTCATCCCTAAATCATACATTCAACAATTCCATGAATGAAAATAAGAATTGACATTCAATCTATCAATTAATAGTTCATCACATAAATGACTAATTTCTAGCAAAATTAGCATAACAATTATGCAACATAATTTTTCAAAATCTTGAAGAGTATCCAAACTTGACTTCTTACAGCAAGCAAAATTGTCCAATATTATGTTGAAGAATTAAACACTGTTGCATCAAAATAAGACAAAATAATAGAGTTTAGCAAGACAAAATGTATTAATTGTGCAATTTTGCAAGCCCAAAGTTTTGGACACCTCCAAAACATTATTTCATCCATATTTTGATAAATTTTCAGATTTTTAAACACTATAAAAACAGAAAATTAAAGTCCTCAATATACTTCAAAAATCAAATTCAAGAAAGAATTACTATTCTTCAAACTTCTTCAAGAAGATCCAATCAAATTGAATTCTAAAAATTGTCAAAAACTCTTTTAAGCAATTCATTACATGCTAAATCATAATTTAACATCACCTCATGTCAAAAATGACATTTAGCATATGAATTGAATCTCATGCCAATATAACTGCATCATTATATAGAACATATTGAAATAATTCAATTCATTATATAAAGAGCCACATAGAATAGCTCCAAAATCTTTAATCTATTAACTAAATTAAGAGTTTGGGGTCCTAAAATCAATCCATTACATGAGTCAATTCAATTAAATCCAAAAGTAGGCATAAACCTGACTCCAGTACCACTTGAAGTATGTATTAACATAAGGAACCAATCGCACAACATAATTTAAAAAAAAAAAAGCATCTCATAAAAATAACTTGGATTACTACATACAAGATCTATTTTATGCCTCAATGATGGATTTAGGGAGAAAATTTTATTACCTTATCAAATTCTTCAAAAACAATGCGTGGAACCTTCACTTGACTCCTTAATAGAAGATGTACCACTTCCTCTTGTTTGGATCGTACTTCCTTGCCCCTTGGCCTTAATTTATAGCAACCAAAAGCCTCCAAATTATCCTAAAAATGTGCTCAAGTGGTAGAAACAATCAGCCTCTATCAAAGCCTCAAAATTGCCAACTTTATGCTTGAAAAACTCTTCTTCAATGATCTGTTTTGTTCACCAACAAAATATCCCAAGTGTGGTATCTCTAATGGCATCTACTCCTTACAAGCACTCTAATTCTTCAATCTTTTGCTAGAAAAAGGATGAAGAAGAAGGGAGGAATTTTAAAGGAAGGAGAAGAAGAAGTTTGGAAGAAGACTTTAAGAGAGGTAGGAGTTTTCTTTGTTCACAACAAACTTAAGAAGAGAGCTTTTTCTTTTTGGAGTGGCTGCCACTTATAGGAAAGAAGGATCCTTTTAAAGAAAAAGAGGAAAAGAAGTGTCTCTCTTCAACATTGAAGTACAGAAAAGATTAGACTTCGGCAATGCAAAATAGATGGGTTGAGTGAGAAGCATAGTTTCCACAATAATGCCTACAAGCCTAATAACATCCATTAGCATCTTTTCTTTTTGCAAGCAAAATAAAGAGTACAAAAATGATATTAAGTGAGTATGTGCACAATAGGATAGCCTCCATGAAATTCTCTAATGCATGATAACAAGCTCATTATGGCAAGACATTCCAATGGAAGTTTTATCAAGCACATAGCAAGCACTCATATGCTTTTGTTCACTTTTACTCCAAATACATGTAGGTTGTCTAATCTTCATTTCCTCATTGCACATAATTCATGAAAATAACTTTTGTCATGAGTAATCAAATAACTGTTGATAATTCTTCACAATCTTATAATTCAAGAATACTATAAAGGAATGCCCACATTTTGAGTTTGCATCATAAAACTGGATACTCCCAAATAATTAAGCATTCTTTAATTGACGAGCATTGTGGCCTTATCTTTGAGAAACCGCTATGGTGCTTTCTCTATTTAGGAGTCATGGCCTCAAAATTCCAAAGTGCATTCTTCACCCCCACTCAGTTTGCAAATTGCAACAATCATTTTGGTTGCCAAGACCTCAATATCTAAGTTCAAATATTTGCCCCTATTCAAGCTCAATATTTTCTCAAAATTCATAAATCAAAACTGATCTAAAACTCATAGTACAAGCATGAGATCACCAATCTAAAATTCTACACAAGTTATTCAAACTCTATAAATAAAAACAAATAAAACAAAAACTAAAATAAATTACGTCCAAGAAAAATCAAAGAAACAAAATATTATTCAACAAAAGTTGGAGCACAATAACTCTTGGTTTTGCTCATTAAGGAGGCTTGTGCATCTTCCTTGGTTTAACTCCATGTTGCTCGAAAATTTTCCCTTTATACCCTCTAGTAACTTGTATAATTTGACTAACTTGGAACTCCAGCACCTTTAGAGTTGCATTCATATTCTTGAAATGAGTCTTAAAGTTGTCCATTCTTTCTATCGACTTTGCTATATAATTTGACAATCATTCACCATGCTTCCCATTATCTCTTTCAAATTTGGCTTGTCTTCCTTTAGTTGATCTTGGAAGCTATGAGGGGATTGCAACACTACTTTTTGCTAGCATAAAAGAAGTTATCATGGCTTCACAGTCCAAGATGTTAGTGCATAGGAGGTTCACTATAGACAACACTTGAAATTCCTCACATATGTGGACATTAATTCCTCAATAGTAGGCTCACTTCCTTCTCTATTCGATGTGATAGCAGTAGCATAATCAATTAATACAAGTAACTCAAAATCTTAAAAAACACAAACTTAAAACCAAAAAATGTCTAGAAGACAATTATTCGAAGCAAAGAAAACTAAAGCAAAAAAAAAAAATAGATGTCTAGATCAAAGAAATATAAACTCACTCAAAGATTATCATGCCATTGCCCATCAATGACACTAAATCTTTGAATAATGTCAATTATAATACAAAAAATCCTTAAAAATTCAAGAATATAGAATAAGTACTCAAGATGCTTAATCAAGAGATACCAAACTCAACACTTGCAACTTGAGTTGGTGTACCACAAATAGATAGGTTGAAAGTATTAAAACCTAGATGATGCCAAACCGTAGGGAATTAATAAATGACTACTTAAGCTGTTAAGATCATTACCTAGCTAGAGAATCAAGTTATGAAAATTACTTTTTAAAATAGAAATCAAGCAAATTAAATCACTTGTAACAAAGGCATACTTTCTCACTCATTTTCCCTATGTGATTTTAGTTAAAGTCAACAAGGGATCATTACACAAGCTATTTTTAGCATATTAAAGTTAGGATATTCTGCATATAGATGATTTATGTTCCTCACCCTAATCCATCGTGCCTCTTCATAAGTTTGACGTCTAGACCTATTTAGTGTATCCTATAATGCCATGACCTCATTGATTTTCAATATCTTATATTTTAATGAAATTGAATTCATCCTACATTTATTATAAGTAATCCTCTCTATAGTTCATACCTTTAAATGAAATTTAATGCAAAGTTAGTCAATCAATGCTTGACATAAGAGTAAATTAATCCACAAGTACTATAATAAATAACTAACATTAAACCATAAACATCATTATATAGGTTCACATCATGGAAATACTCAAAAAAGAACTAGCCTAGGATCATTATCACAATACCTACCAATTTATAATTATAGTCAAAAAAAAATTAGAAGCAAGAAAACCCAAAAACTCACTAAATGTGGCACTACCTTTAGAAATCTACTCTATACTTTACTTTGCGTGCCTAGTTGTCCCTAGTTCCAAATTAAGATTTCTTGCTTGTCTTGGATAGTTGATCATGGATATAATCCTAGGCTAAGGAAAATTAAACAAACATCTAAATTATAACAAGAAGGTAGTAAACTTGTGGACCAAGTTTAGAGAGAAGTGCTCAAAATATCTCCTCCAACTCCTAGCTAATGAATGACCTTAAATTAAAATTAAAATCACAAAACATCAAACACTTTTTCTCTTCAGTTACCACACCAATTTCATGTTTCTTCCCAACTAATTTCCCTATATCTTCCAAATTGTCTTGCCATTTGCTCTATTCACTCAAGTTTTTGACTTCTTCCCATGCTACTTTTATTTTTGATTTTGCTGCTTCACACTTTCTCTTCCAAACTACATTTCTACCATGCTTGAAAACCCATTAAGAGATTTGTTAAAAATATATGAGTTAGGCTTTAAGGGCATGTGAATCACTGAACTGATGGACAGGAATAAAGAGTTAGGCTTTTAATTATACTATAAAACATTGAAGTACAATCAAAACAGCTACAAATGGAGGCTAAGATGCAAAAAAGTAGATTGGCAATAGGTGTGCGGAATATTAGCTAAGCACAAATAGCTTAATAGCTTAATTCAACTTGCACTATTAAGAAAAAATTGGAGTACAATTTATGAATATTATATCCATATATAACAAAGTAAAAATATTGAGATCTTAGATTTTATGTCATTTGTTGTGCGTTTGAGACCATTACAAAGCCATACTGCCATATGTAAAATGTTAACTTATCCTCAAATTAAAATTGATATCATAAATTAAAATTTTAAAGGCAAAATATTTGAAACTAAATAAAAGGTCAAAATAAACTAAATAAAAAAATGGTCAACAAGTCCACCAATTTAAGCTCACTCTATATGGGCTCCGCAATATGGGTTGAGGCCCACTATAAATCTTATTAATATAAAAACTAACTCCTAAAGCCAAAAAAGGTATCGAAGCAATTATTTTTACAAGTCAAGCACTAACTCTACTACAAGCACATTATAGGAGTAGAAGTCTATCACTTATTGATTTTTAGAATGAACCTCAGCTCCAATTCATTGCAATAGGAATAAAAAGGTCCAATATTTTCTCAAAAAAACTCTACATGTGTTTGTTAATAATATAATTTAATTTAAAGTATTTCTATATCTAATGTGTCTCAAATAGGACTTAAGGGTATTTTGGCAATCTAACAAAAAATAATGAATCAACCCTAAAGTTAATTAATTAAGCAAATGGGCTAAAGAGCCTAAAGGACAAGCTAAACCCATAAAGAGGGTAGAAAAACCCTGATGTACCTGAGCTCATGAAGGTTAAAATCTATAAATACCAAGTCCATGAGAGAAATAGGACACAAAATTATTTGTCAAACTTCTCATAATAGAATAACTCTCGAGAAGAGCATATCTCGCCGCGTGCGCTCTTGATAAGATGAATTGACAATATGTTTTTTTTTTTAAAAGGACCTTGCTCCATTCCCAAATAATATCATTTTGGCATCATTTGTGGGCAACTCAAAGAAAGAATAAGGAGCATTGAGGATGCAAATAGGATTTAGAGTTCACTCTTTCAATACCTAAAGGTCACCGACGTTGAAATATGGAGAGAGCCATTAGCTAAAGACACTTCACAAGTAATACCAAAGCCACTCCCTACTACATTCATCCCTCTAAGAGAAGTACCTATGAACTAAGCGCCATTCCCTAAAGATTTGAAATGTTGCTGACTCTAGAATATTAACAAAGTTTACTAGAAAGTGTTATTACTCGAGTCTTAGCTAACTCAACTGCTTAGTGCATGGAAGCGTTTCTACAACCTTACCAATAAGACTGGGGAGCTTTGCTCTCCTCAAAGTTAACAACCCAAAAGACCAACCTTAAGCAAAGCTCCACTTTCCTTTCTTTATCATAATGTAAGATTTCGTAGTCCTGCTAAAGAAGCCCCCTCAGCTTGGTATGTTCTATGACCGAATGATAGACTGAGACATCAATACTACAAATCCCATATGACATTAGAAACCTACCTTTACTTGTGGCAATCATTCAAATGAAGGAGCATGGACTAACTAATGCAGAGCATAGTTGAAATAAAGTACCCAATGCACATAGATGTTACGGGTCTCGAACATTCGCTACCTACACTCCACTCATCATTTTACAAAAAGAGGTTCTATGCGAGGTCCTATGGAATGGACATGTTATGCATCTTTCTTAGAAGATGAAGAAGATGGAAAAGTAGAAGATGGATGAATTGTGCAATTTCTAACAACGTTGCAGACATACTATCTAATGCTATAAACACCTGATGGATAAAATCGAAAGGTTAAGCCAATCAAGACATTTTAGAGAGCAAGCATGTATGCAATAACCAAGCGATCCCATAAATGCTCCAAAAGTTGAAAAGTGAATCTAGTCATCCATTACTCGACAAGCACTAGAAGCCTACCAATTAGCATTATACGAGTGATAGAGGTGACCTCTTTTTACTGCTAAGATACTATTTATGCTTTCTAGAAAACCCACTGAGATAGGTAACACTGCCATCAAGAAGGGAGCAGTGCAAAAGTTAGTACATATAGGAGCTTCACCTATCAACTTCATTGCAAGAGAAATCAAAAGTTGGCACCTATTGAAGAAGAAAGTAGTGGAAAACCTAAAGCCCCCAAAAATACTAAAACCCATAAAGATTGACCTACTACGCTTCCAAAGAAGCCTCAATCATAGAAAGATAATAAGAGGAGAAATCAAGAAGTAATTGCTCCTCATAATGCTGGCAAATCTAAAGTGATGGACTTGAGAGCCAAACCAGAGTGGAAACAAGCTGTGAACACACAAAAAGCCAACACACCTGTAATGGCCCTTACAACTAATATAGTAACGATATTACAAGTTTCCACATACCAATGGATATCCCCAATGAACATTGAAAGGACAAGAAAATATGGATTTCAAGTACTGCAATTTCCATAGTCTTAGTAGGCATACCATAAACATATTGGTGCTTGAAAGATAAAATTGAAGCATTGATCCCACAAGGATACCCTAGTGAGTACATAGACACACGAAAAAACTCCTTTAGGTAATAATCTCATGGTGATGAAGGGAAGAGTTTTGGGGAGCCACTTAAAGAATGTTTGCGATCAAGGAAAAAGCTCCTACTGCCAACATAAAGTTGATACCTATGATATGCATTACTGGAGCAACTTAGGAAGAGCTATCCAAGATTTAGCACCAAATATTGATGTCGTAAGAGCTACCTACCTACATCCTAGCTAAGTTAACCAAGTTGTTGCACTTGAGAGCACTCCGTAACTCTCCTAAGAATATTTTTACTTTTAAGTATTTTTCTATTTCTCCTTTAATTTTGAATAAAGCCCACCCACTAAAGGACAACATTAACTTTCCATGGATGCAAAAATTTTCATATTCTTCTTATTATTCTTCTTTTATAACTTTGAAATGTGCAGCACTTGTAAGGAATATCTAGGAAATGACTTGAAACATAAGCCCCCCTATAATGCTCTTCGAGGAGTGTGAAGAGTACATGGAAGTCACTAGGTATAAGTCCTTTACAAAGGCCCCCTAAGGTATAGGGTAGCCAACATAATCCCACTATATGTCCTCAAAGCAGTGTATGGTAGAGACTCTCTAACAAAGTCCACTGTTGTCTCCCTTTAGGAGCATATGACATCCAAAAAGGTCTACTATTAGCTTCCCTCAGAGTACATGGCATTCTAAAAAGGTCTAGTATCAGCTCTCTTTTGGAGTACGTGGCATTCTAAAAAATTTCACTATAAGCTATCTTTGGGCGTATATGTCATCCAAACAAAGTCCATTATTAGCTCCCTTTGAGAGAACATGACATCTTAAAAAGTCAACTATTAGCTCCTTTCAAATGTACATGGTGTCCTAAAAAAATTTACTATCAACCCCCTTCAAGAGATGTAGCACTCTCTAAAATGTCCATCCTCAACTCCCTTCGAGGAGTACATAGTGATCATTCTAGATGAGTTCACTAAGAAATATCTTGGAATACACCTATATTATCAAGAAAATGAAGTCCACCTCAAACGCTCACAAAGAGCAAGGTGTCAATGCCTCAACACTTAAAAATTATTCAAAGAAAAATCTCTAATTCCAACTACTTCACACATTATCTTGCACTTACTATGAATCCTCTTAGAAAATCTAAGTAAGTTCATTCATATCTCAATCCTCAAGTTATGCTCAACTTGAGCACAAAAACAATAACCTTCCCCCTTCAAAGAACTCTACTTAATGTAAGGTGAACCAATAATGATGCTAAGAATGGGGCTCCATGCCACCCTAATATACTTTTATCACATGTTATGAACACACTAAAGTACCCACCAGGTTTTATCATAAAAAATTCTCTAATTTTCTGGACAACCATTTAACTGTGCCATCACAAATAAGCAACGCAAGCAAAATCTACTTAAAGAAAAACACTATGTTAAGGTTTTCGTAGAGCACTCATCATTAGGGCACCCATGGGGCATTCCCTTGCTAGGGTTGCCAAGTGCCCTCATGTACCTGGCCGACTATTGGTGATTAAGGTGGTAGTAATCAAATTTCAATTCTCTAATATTTTAAATGAAATTTGCATTTGATATATATATTCACAATGAATTTGTATAAAGAAAAAAATTATTTAATAATTGGAAAACAACTTTGAGGTCATCATGATAAAAAGGAATAGGTAAAAGAATAATATTTCATTCATTCTATTATAGAAAAGAATAGTTAAAAACTTAATAACCAACCCTATTTTTATGAAACACTTTGTCCCCTTCTACTAACATACCAACTCTTTAGAAAAGTCAATACAAATAATTTCTCTCCATTGTGATTACCTCTTAGTTCCTGTAATTCAAGTAAATTTCAACAAAATAGCTAATTGATGATATATATATATATATATGAATTCAGATAAATAATTATTATTGATGAAAAAAGATTAACCATTTCTATTTCAACATAATATTCATGCATCTATTATGCAATTGAAGATCTAAGAATCTCATACTCCTTTAGCCCTACAAAGAATGTCGGCTCTACACCAAAAAAATACTATTTTTTAGATAGAAATGTCTAGCCAACATCTTTTGTTCAAAATTTTTAAAAGATTTTTGATGGATTTATGGGGACAAATGGTTTCATTGGAAGTCCAATAGAAAACTAACAGTAAATTTGGAGGGGATTTGGCGTGAAAAGGCATAAACATATTCATCGAATTATTCATCAGAAGACAGTCAAAATATAGAGTTCGACAAAATTTTCATCTAAAAATTGAATTTTTCTAATTTTTTTTTAAAAAAGGATGTTTTCCGACAATTTCTGCCAAAAACCTAATTAACTTAGTCATACCCACTTTTTCTTCTTCTGCATTTCTTTCTTTCTCCTTTTCTATTCACCTTCCTCCTCCCGCCCACCGTGCGCTCCCATTGCTACTCCTTATTGCCCTTTCCCATTGCCAACATCCCATCACCGCTCACCTACACTCGCCACCACCGTATTGCTTCAGTCACTGCTACTATCGTCCCTACATTGTTACCGTCCTCCATTGCATCAGTTAGTTTTCTAATTTTTATATTTTTATTTATTTAATTAGTTTTGTATATTAATATATTTAGATTAATATGTTAGTTTTGTATGCTAGTATGTTTAGATTAATATGTTAGTTTTGTATTTTAGCAAGTTTAGTTTAGTATGTTAGGATTGATATTTAGCTTAGTATGTTAGAATTGATATCTAGTTTAATATGTTAGAATTGATATCTAATTTAGTATGTTAGAATTGATATTTCATCTAAATATATATCAATATAGTCCAATAAATCATTTGCTTCAATAAAACTAAGATAAGGATATCCTAATATTAGACAATTTATTGTATGGTTTCTTGCAATTATTTCTTGTGATAATTGATAAGATGACATAATTAACCTCTAATTTTTACCATAATTTCTTCTTTACGCCTCTACACTTATTTGAGGTCTCTAATCTTAATATTACAATCCATTCTACTAAAATGGGATGCATCACAGGATTAATCATAATAAATACTGGACTACTTATCAATCATGGGCTCCAAGTATACTTATAAGATAACTTAGACATTTTGAAATAGCCAAGGTAGCTTACAAAATAATAATTTATGTTTAGATCACACAGAAATACTATTGAGGATGAATATTCAAAAAAATCATATCAAATAACTTAGACTATTTGAAACAACCAAGGTAGCTTACAAAACTAAATTCCATCTTATTCTAAATGATTATTTACAAATTATTTTAAACTTAAATGAGTAAATATATAAACAAAAATTATGTTTATTGCCAAGTATAATCAAATTATCATTGCCTCTAATTATATAATAGCCTATTATACCATCCAACTCCTTGTTCAAACTCATTTCAACCCCATCTATCTCAAAAATTTTCAGAAGTTAAAAACATAAAGAATAAAAATTTCATCATCTCAACTTCACAATACTGTTCTAACAATCCCAAAAGAGACAAATGTGATGACTTCTAAGTATTAATCCCAGTATTAAATAAAATTATTCTACGATCATAAGTTAAAAATTCACTTGAGGTCAGCCTCAAGTGGATTATCATCTTATGATCAAAGAATATATAATTTTCCACAATAGTGGCATTTATGGTAGGAAGTTATTACATAATTCCGAACCAAATAATATTTAATTAGAAAATGAGTATTATAAAAGTTTCCATCTAATCAGTTAATAGACGAACATGCTCAATAAAAATTTCCTTTCAAATATTCATTCATTCATTACATAAAGGTTTCAATCTTTTTATCTATCCAAATCTATTGCTATAAATGACGACCAATTAAAGATTGGAATGTCTATGAAGCATTAAAATTGTCATCTTATTACAATAATAAATCTTAGTCAATAGGAAGACTGAAGAATTTATCTAATGAATAAATGGTATATATCTATATACATATATATCTAAACTTCAATTTTAACTAATGTTCCCTATAACATAGATATTAAGTAGTCGTAATAATATTAATTATTATTCATAAGTTTTGTTTGTTTGTTTTTTTATATATAGATGGCAAACTAGTCTAGTTTTCAACCCCTTGCCATCTACCAAGGTAAGGTTTCTAGTCAAGAAAGGAGAAAGAATTCCCCGACACATCGATGTACTTGCTAGCCAACCAGTCTCTCACCAACTCATCAATTGGTCATCAATTTATGCCTATCCCATACCTTTCTCCTGCACATTTCCACAGTACCCCTTCCTCATCTTTTCCTACTATTATGAGATTATCTATATGCCATTTCACACACCTACACTTATAGCAATATTACTCATCCCAACCATCATCCATTTCACCCGTACACATTCTATTACCATCTATCACTCCACCTAGCAGTAAGCCACCCACTGCTCCACTCGACCATTCCACATCAAAAGTAGCAGCATCACCAGCAAATGATTCTTCAGCCTACCAGACATTGGGCGAGGAGGGATCAAAGTCCCTATCCCACAGTTATGACAGGGTATACTTGTGTCCTGAGAGGCGTTATGGGTGAGTTTGAATTGTTATATAAATGTTATTTTATTGTTGTTTTAATAATTATATCTTAATATTAAGTATTATTTTATGTAGGTATACACTCTCGCTCAACAGCTCCAAGTTCTTGATGAGGGTGATCGAGAGCAAGGCATAAGAGTCCTATAGGAGTTGGGCGGATATGCCTCAAGCCCTTAAAAATTTAATGTGTAGGGAGTTGAAGGTAAATGAATGTTATCACCATATATTTACTTTGATAAATTGACTCAACTTGTTTTCTAACTTATTTCATTTTCTTTCATAAAGATAATGTTCATTGGAACTTCGAGTATGAGAGCCATTTTTAGAAGGCCTTTGATGCTAAAGAGGTTCACTAACCAAAAGTAGATTGGCAAGGGCACTTAGGATGCCCTGCAACAGCACTAACAATCCTAAGATTTTCAAAAGAAGTCTATACCTGCCAAGAAAAACTAAGCTTCTGAGACTGGTGGATTCCTCCATACCAAAGGGAGTATATCCATTAGGACACACACCGAGCATTTAGTAAGTTTCCTAACTTTTAGTCTTTAAATTTTTGTATTACATCATTGTTGATGGGGAAAGGTTGGAGCCCTTGCCATTTATTATTTATTTATTTGGTTGATAGGAGAAGATTGGTGTATTCCCAAATGATAATGTATTCGTTGTTGGGATTTTATGTTTTTGGTAAAAATTAATTTTAGAGATAGCTCTACAGAATTTTTTTCTTATCTTAATTATAGTTTAGTATATATAACACATTTTATGCTATTTTTTTTTCTATGTAAGCTCCAAAATTGCAAAGTACCCTAGCGGTGGAAAAGGCTTTTGCCTATACCCAGTAGAGGTGGGCCGAGAGAAATTGGGCGGACAAAAAGGCAACAAGAGCTACCTTGAGTTTATTACATAAGACATAAAATTATTTTAGTTACATTAATATATTTTATTCATTTTTTAAATTTCATGCCTTGCAGAAAGGCTTACAGCAGACGCTCCAGTCCTAGTCTTAGCTTGAGGGTGTTGGGAGTAGTGTAGAAACCCAATAGTCTCAAGCTGAGTTATGGACTCAGAGTGTGAATAGCCCCAACAAAAAGGGGCAGGTTTAGTCAAACAAGCTAGCAAAACCAGTGCAAAAGCTACCCCCAAGCAAAGCTATATGCAATCATATTCCTACATTTGTAGGCTAATACCTAGGATATGTAGAACATGTCCTTTGAGTAATTGGGTGCAGTAAGAAATATGATCGCTTAGCTATTGATGTAGAGAGATGCTCTATCATGTTCCAAAGCCCTATCCCTACCCCTGTCCCCACACCCTACCACTACCAACTCTACCACGGTAGGTCGAGCATGCCAAGCACTAATAATGGGATGACTGTTTTGATTTTGGTGAAAATAATGCTGGTGGCTAGTAGATAGGATTTTTTTTCTTGGCTTTTGCAATTGTGAATTATAACTTTTAAGAGTTTTATATTATAAATTACATTTTGTTTTAAATGATTATTTCATTTATATTGTAAGTGTATGTTATTTTATATACAAGACGTATCAATTAGTGACAATTCAGGTGTAATTAAATTAAATTTATTGAAATTATTTTAAAAAGGTAAATAAATTTTTGACAAAAATTCAAAGACCTTCTGACAAAAAATATTATAAATAAATAATAATTTAAATAATTTTACGAAGGAAATCCATCTAAATATTGTCAAAATATGATTAAAAAAATTCATCAGAAATTTGATGGTGAATTGTCAAAAAGGTTGTTAGAAAATAAATGAAAATTTGGCTAGTTCACATAGTCAAATTTCTACCAAAAAAGCAAAGGAATTCCATCAGAAAATTTTTGGACAAACAATTTTGATTGGAAAACTAACAGAAAATAATTTGTGATGAGGTTTTTTCTAACAAAAAAATTCAGTTGGAGATTCATCGAAAAATTTTCATTCATTAGAAATCCATCTAAGTCCGTCGGAAATTTCAATCAGAAATAACAAATTATTTTGTAGTGCTATATGTTGAGTCCTCTAAAAGTAGGAACCTATTATAATATGTGGTTGTTCTATCCTTTAATTGAAAAAACTGAGTTAAATCATTCTTTTTTTCTTTTCATAAAGCAAAGGAAAAGAAAGTAATATGGTTAATTAGAGAAAACTACTAAATTCAAGTTCTTTTTTGTGTTCAGTCCCCTCTTGTTTTATTTTAGTCTACATTTCCTACTTAAAAGTTACATTTTAGATTTACTCCCCACTTAAGTAAAAAAGATAAAACAGCCCTAAATTAGAATTGAAGTCACAAAAAAGCCTCAAATAAAATATCCCAAACACTTTTTCTCTTTAGTTACCACATCCATTTCACATTTTTTTTTCCAATAAATTTCCCTCCGTCTTGCAAACTATCTCGACATTTTCTCTATTCACTCAAGTTTTCGGCTTCTTCCTGTGTTGCTTTTTTTTTTTTTATTTTGCTATTTCATGCTCTCTTTTCCATTTCCGCAATTATTGAAGACTCAGTAAGAAGGGTTTTACTTTCACCCTCATTTACAAAGATGAACAAGTAACTTTTTTAATTAGATTGTGTTATTTTTTATTTTAATGTTGAATGTTTTTCTTTTTTTTAATTCTTGTTTTAATTTTATATATACTTAATTTTATCTATTGTACTTGATTTTGCCAATAAATACTCGATTCACCCATATCTAGATTTTTTTAAAAAAACTCTAATGTAACTATATTTGAATTTAAAGAAGTGATATTGATCCTTTTATTTATTGTTTTAATACTTCATTTCAATTAGTACATGTTCAAATTTAGTATGTATATACTTTATATTAAGTATAATGTACTTTAGTTATTTGGTTAAGTAAATTTTAGAAATATTTTGAGTGTTATGTCAATTAAAGGATTCATTCATACTTTGGTACTTTTATACTGATGACTCACAATTAGATAAATGCAATACTAAACTATTAAGTTTTAGAACCTGTAAATAAATTTTGTACTAAACTATTAAGTTTTAGTATGTGTATACCTATGTACAGTACTAAATTTTGAATTTTTTATAGAATTAATGTTGCATAGGTGAGGATACCTGAAAAAAATTGTTGATATTACAAAGGTGAAGAGGGATTAGCCTTTAATGTGGTGGAGGATGATTGATGTAAATCCCACAATCCATAGGTAGCTATCTAGCTGTTGACCACATTATTGATCAGTCGATGTTAAGCTACACTCGATGCCATAAATACAGGCAACAACCAAATGGAGCCAACTTCAAGACCCATGGAGTTGGTCGACTTGAGGATGGTTGGTCTAAGGGGAGAATTATCACTACCTTGAATTGACCTAACAATCATCAGTCCAAAGAGGGAATTTGCAGCCAACTGCCTGAAGGCAATGATGCTTATAATGATGCCGAAGCCTTAAGTTCATTGTCGATGTTCCTTTGTATGTTGAATCATGGTACCTTCTAGAAAATTGGTTTCAGCAAACTTCATGGTGTCAAATCATAGAGTGATAAATAAGTTAGGGCTAACCTCTTCTACGTCTATTGTAAGAAGCTTTAACTATTAGAAACTTTACATCAAATTTGATCAGATTATTTTATAGTTAAAATTATAAATTTTTTAATTTATAATAATTAAAACACTAATATTTTATAGTGGCCAGCAGCATGGACGCCAAGCTACCTAGCTCTACAAGACAAAACACTCTGATTATTTTTAATCGAATAAAATAAGTAAAATCCTTGGAGGAGAGTATTTAAAGTAATGATTAATTAGAAAAAAATTTCTAACCCTACTTTCAATTTAGTGTTCAGTCCCTATTTGAATTTTTACGCCCTAAACTCCTCACTTTTTTACAAAAATTAGGAATAACTCCCCATATCTTTTAGAAAGACCTATATACCCTTGTATTTGAAAAAATAATAAAAATACCTGAGAAATGTGTTTCTCTCTTCAAGAAGAATGCTTTCCTTTTTTCTTTACCTAAAATCAACTTCTCGAAGTGCCAAAAGAAAAGGTTGTGAAACCATTCCTCTACCATTGACGTGAGAAGAGGAAGTGAAATACAAAAGCAGTGATCAAAAGAAACAAAGGTATATTTTTTGCATTTAAAATTTCAAATGTCCGTGATTTTTTAATGTTACACTTATTTCTTGTCTATTTTCTCATACTTAGGGTTTTTATTCCTTTTTTAGTCGTTATACACTTGAACCCATTTGATATCTACATGATTTTTATTATGAGTTGAGAAGTTTCTAATTTGTACTTAAAGGACATGAAAGTTGAACTTCACCTTTTTGAGGTTTATAATTTTTTTACAAGAAATTATATAGTGAAATTATACGATAAAATTATCTGAAAATGGTAGTGCATTATCTATAGTACAAAACATCCAAACTTGTAGTACACAATAGGCAATAGTGTAGTATATAGTCTATGTAATTGCAATACATTTTCTAAACAAATATAGTATAAAACATTCAAACTTGCAGTAGACATTAGAAAAAATTATAGTATATAATCTATATAACTACAGTACATTTTAGAAGCAAATGTAGTATAAAACATTTAAACTTGCAATACACATTAGGCAAAATTGTAGCACATAATATGTGCAACCGCAGTACATTTTAAAAGCAAATGCAATATAAAACATTCAAACATGTAATACTCATTAGACAAAATTATAGTATATAATCTGTGTAATTTTAGTATACTTTAGAAGCAAATATAGTATAAAATATTGAATATTGCAGTACACAATAGGAAAAAGTTTAGTATATAATCTTTGTAGCTGCAATACATTTTGGAAGCAAATATAGTGTAAAATATTCAAACTTGTAATACACATTAAGAAAAAGTGTAGTACATAATTTGTATAACTACAACATATTTTAGAAGCAAACATAGTATAAAATATTTAACATTATAGTACACATTATGCAAAAGTATAGTATATAATCTATGTAGCTGCAGTACATTTTAGAAGCAAATATAATATAAAATATTCAATTTTCCAGTACATATTAAGGAAAAGTCTAGTATATAATCTATGTAACTGTCGTACACATTTAAGAAAAAGTGTATAATTTGTGTAATTGCAGCACATTTTAGAAGCAAATATAGTATAAAATAATCAACCTTACAGTACACATTAGGCAAAAGTGTAATATATAATCTGTGTAGCTAAAGTACATTTTAAAAGCAAATATAGTATAAAACATTCAATCTTGTAGTACACATTAGGAAAAAGTTTAGTATGTAATCTATGTAACTACAGTACATTTTAAAAGTAAATATAGTATAAAATGTTCAATCTTGCAGTACACATTAGGCAAAATTATAGTATATAATCTGCGTAACTGTAATACATTTTAGAAGTAAATGTAGTATAAAATATTCAAACTTGTAGTACACATTGGGCAAAAATGTAGTATATAAAGCAGTATATTTTAGAAGCAAATATAGTATAAAATATTCAAACTTGCAGTACACATTAGATAAAAGTATAGTATATAATTTGTGTAACTGCAATACATTTTAGAAGAAAATGTAGTATAAAATATTCAAACTTGCAATACACATTAGGCAAAAATTTAGTATATAATCTTTGTAGCTGCAATACATTTTAGAAGCAAATATAATATAAAATATTTAATCTTGTAGTACACATTAGAGAAAAGTATAGTATATAATTTGTGTAATTGCAATACATTTTAGAAACAAATATAGTATTACACATTCAACCTTACACTACACATTAGTTAAAAGTGTAGTATATAATCTTTGTAGCTACAGTACATTTTAAAAGTAAATGTAGTATAAAATATTCAATCTTGCAATATACATTAGAGAAAAGTCTATTATATATAGTCTGTATAGCTGTAGTACATTTTAGAAGCAAACATAATATAAAACATTCAATCTTGCAATACCATTAGGGAAAAGTTTTGTATATAATCTATGTAACTATAGTATATTTTAGAAGTAAATGTAGTATAAAATATTTAATCTTGCAGTACACATTAGACAAAATTATAGTATATAATCTATGTAACTGCAATATATTTTAAAAGCAAATACAGTATAAAATATTCAAACTTGCAGTATACATGAGGCAAAATTATAGTATATAAAAAAGTATATTTTAGAAGCAAATATAGTATAAAATATTCAAACTTGTAGTACACATTAGGTAAAAGTGTAATATATAATCTATGTAACTGCAGTACATTTTAGAGACAAATGTAGTATAAAATATTCAAACTTGCAGTACACATTGGACAAAAATGTAGTATATAAAGCAGTATATTTTAGAAGCAAATGTAATATAAAATATTCAATCTTGTAGTACACATTAGGAAAAAGCATAGTATATAATTTGTGTGATTGCAATACATTTTAGAAGCTAATATAGTACAAAACATTCAACCTTACACTACACATTAGGCAAAAATGTAGTATATAATCTTTGTAGTTACAATATATTTTAGAAGCAAATGTAATGTAAAACATTCAATCTTGCAATACACATTAGAGAAAAGTCTAATATATATAATTTGTGTAGCTGCAGTACATTTTAGAAGCAAATATAATATAAAACATTCAATCTTATAGTACATATTAGGCAAAATTATAGTATATAATCTGTATAATTGCAATACATTTTAAAAGTAAATATAGTACAAAATATTCAAATTTGTAGTGTAAGGTTGAAACTAGATAAAAAAACGCTTTCTTTCTATATGTGCAAATTGGAGGCATAAAGCCCATCCAGAGATACCTTATGGGTACTTCGGTAATCACTACAAAAAATGAGCTTTATTGAATTGAGCAGCCACTAATCAATAATCGATTAGTGATTAATTTAAATATAATATTTTTAAAAAATTAGTGAATGATTAATGACTAATCAATGATCAAATTAGTGACCCCAAAAAAAATCACTAATTAATGACCAAACTCTTTTTTCAGTCACTAATATTAGTGACCACACAAAGCAGTCACTAATTAGTGACTGGACCCTTTTATTCATCACTAATATTAGTGATTGTATAAAGCAATCACTAATTTAGTCACCAATTAATGACAAAATTATTTTTCAGTCATTAATTTATGACCAAATTTTCTTTCAATCATTGATGCAGTCACTACTAATTAATGATCGTATTTTTCAGTCAATAAACGATCACAAATATAAAATTTTTATTTTTTGCATATTCTTGTAATATGAAAGCATACAATTTATGTAACATCTAAATAAATAATAAAACATTATGTTCGTGATATACATAGATATATATAAGTTTTTGATAATAATATGTGTATATATGAAAAATATAAAAATATAAGTACATATATAAATATATAACCACTAAATATTTCTATATAATATCTATATAATTGATCATTAATTTATTAATGTGTATATAAATACACAAAGAAATAAACAAAAATAATATTCTTATACAAAGAAAAAAAAGGGAATTAATTACTATATACATGTCAATAGTATTTATATATATTATATAAATGTATTATGAGTAAATAAATAATTATAATATAATTAATGATATTATATATTAATTTGTATTTATTAGCATATATAAATATTTACCATATATATGTGTAATAAATAATATTAATTTGTATTTATTAGCATATATGTATCACCATATATGTGTGTAAACTATTTATTACTATACAAATTAATATGTATATACTATTGTTTAATTTGTTTATAATATATTACGATAAAATATACCTAAAATTTAAAAGTAATAATTATAAATAATAAATATTGTACATTATTATATTGAAGAAATATTACACAAATATTAATGAATAATTGTTATTTTTGTTAAATTTTAAAATACAAAAGAATAGTAATTTATACATAAGAATATTGTAATTACTTTTTGATTTGTAAATATTATATATATATATATATATAAATGTTATATTGTTTAAACAAATGCAGGAAAATGCATGAGGTGTAGTGGTCAATTACTCATTTAAACAAAATAAAGATCTTGAGTTAGAATCCAAGAGGATGCAAAGTTCAATATAAATATTTTTGACCTATTAAAATTAGTGACCAAAGTATGTGGTCACTAAGAAGTCACTGATCAATGACCACCTAATAACATACACAAATTTTTTCAAAATATTTTAAATAATTAGTGACCACAACTAGCCAGCACTAGTTCAGAAAATTAGTGTCCGAAATATGTGGTCACTGATCAGTAATTGAGTCAATAACTGCCTAGTAGCATGCACAAATTTTTTTTAATTTTTTCAAAATATATTAAATAATTAGTGACCACAACTAGCCAACACTAGTTCAGAAAATTAGTGACCGAAATATGTGGTCACTAATCAGTGGCCGAGTCAATAACCGCCTAGCAGCGTGCACAAATTTTTTTAAAAATTTTTAAGTAATTAGTGACCACAACTAGTGAACACCAATTTTAGCGGTTACTAATCAATGAATGATACAAATTAATGACAAGAATTTTAGTAATTGATCACTAAATTAGTCAATAAACCTGTTAATGACTAATTTTTGCATATTTAGTGATCAATTTCGCAGTCACTAACACCCCATTTTTTGTAGTGAATGCACTAAATTTCTTGGTGCTTAATTTCGATGGTAATAAGATGTTAAGTGGTGGAATTGGCATAGTTTCTGATTATGTCCATCGGCACATTGAAGGGCTCAAGGGGAAGGACTTTTGGTCAGGTATGAATTTGTTGGAAGGAAAGGGATCTTTAAGGGTATTAGCACAGAACATATGGTTGGTGGAAAGAATATTGGGCAGCCATTGATGTATGGTGCAGAGTTCAAAACGGGGGGAAAGTATGTCCATGTGAGCTATCATAAAGGGAATGTGGCAGGAGAAGGGCTGATTAAGATGACGCGTTTGGTTGAATTATGCAAGGACGAAGCCATACTAGATCTAGAGCCCACTATGCTCGAGAGTGGGAGGAGATCATGAGGCATGCATTTTTCTCTCTTTAAAATTACATACAAAACAAAAGCAGTTACTTCTTTACTGAAATACATTCAGTTTATATAATGGAGGGAAAAAAAACAAGAAACTGTGAACGTTATGTCATATGTTTTTTAGGATGTCTCTGGTACCATTCATCTTATAAAAACTGCATCGCTTCATTTTGATACCATTATGATGAATTTATAGGCTTCACTTTGTGAAATTATCTTATCGCAAAGATTGTGTCGATGAATAAATTATGTTTAGTGACTCGTCATATCATTACAAACTATATCAAAATATAAATATTCTATTATTGAACTTTGATTCAATTAAATAATTGATACACTAGTATTGTAAGCATATTATATAATTTCTAATCCTCAATGGAATTTTTAAAATTCTATGTAAACTTGTTCCATGACAATCACTTAATCATGTGCACTAGTGTCATCACATTAGTGCTCATAAAATGAGACACCCAGTTTCTGAGCATGTGTAATTCATGCAAGTTTACTTGATTTGATAATGCCCCATTTTGACAGATCTTATGACTCGAAAAAATATAGAACCAAGATCATAGAGAGAGATTTTTTGATTGTCATCCTATATGACCTAGTCTCATGCGCTGTCTAATTTGGCTCAAGGGTTAGATACAGATGGACAAATACAGTATATTGATTGAATAAAAAAATACATATAAAAAATAGTTTACATATCGATTTAGTTAAGTTATAGAATAATTTTTCTAACCCCTACGAAAAGAATTGGCTTTAGTAACCACCAAACAGTGACCACTAGGAGTGGTCACTAATTTTTAACTGACTTGTGATCAATTTTATTTGAAACTTTAAAAAAAATTAGTAACAGATTAATGATTGATTTGTGACCAAATTAATGATCCCAAATATGGTGGTCATTACTTGGTCATTAAATTAGTGGCCAATTTTTATTAGGTCACAAAAGTGGTCACTAAATTAGTGACCGATTTTTCTTAGGTCATAAAAATGGTCATTAAATTCTCCAATTTTTCTAGCCTGGATCACTAATTAGTGACCATGCACAAGCAGTCATAAATCCGTCACAAATTCTTAAATAAAATTTGAAAAAAATTAATATCTTCTTATACTAACATAATAATCTATTTAATTTAATAAAATAGTTTTAACTAGTTATTTTGTTTATTAGTAAATAATTTTTCTAACAAATAACCTATTAATTATATAATAGTTTAAGTTAATTAGATAGCTTACTATATTAATAAAATTAATTTGTCTAATTAACTAAATAAAATGTTGTATTTTTATAATTAATAAAATTAATTTGTCTAATTATATTATATTTATAAATTATAATTTAAATAGGTAAATATTACATACATAATTAAATATTACATTTAAATAAGTTATTGTTTATATAGTTAAATAAATTTTAGGTATAATTAAATAATACTTTTTTAATTTAATAAATAATGTCACATGTTCCGATAACATATAATATGAAATTATAATATGAAAATAGTAATATTTATTAATTATTAATCATGCCATTTATTAAAATTATAAAAATTTAATTATCATCTAATTTAACTTAATAATCTATTAACTTAACAAATTAGTTTTAAATAATTACTTTATTTATTGCCAAAAAATTCATCTAGCAAATAACCTATTAATTATTTAATGCTTTAAGTTATTTAGATAACTTATTACATTAATAAAATTAATTTATTTAATTAACTAAATATTATTATATTTATATTTTATACAGATAAATAATTACATATATAATTAAATATTCTAATAATATATTTAATTTACTAATCTATTTAATTTAATAATTGATTACATATAAAATTAAATATAATAATAAATTAATTTTAAATAATTATTTTGTTTATTACTAAATATTCATCTTCGAAATAATTATCTTTGTTAAATAACTAATTAAGTTTTATATACACATAAATCTGGGATAATAAATAGTAAAAATAGTTCGTTTTAATGAAAATTGGAATTATGTTATAGTTTAATAATTTTTTTAATGTAAGTCGACATTCGTAATATTAACATATAATTATGATTTCATATATATTTAATTTTAATTAACAAATGCTTTCTTTAAAGTGATACATCATTTGTTATTTATAATTTTAAAAAAATATAAAATATCAAAATAAATTATGAATTAAATTAATTACACATTATTTCATTACAATCTTTACACATATATACATACACATACATATCATCAAACTATAAATATGCATTCATATATTACATACAAAATTAAGTTCTTCCTACAAATCCAACAAAAAAGTACCTGATTTGACATTTACAATAAAATTTGTCTCTCCACCAAAACATTAACAAACTAACAACTCATTTTCAAATAATTTTCCCCATTTTCCTAAAATAAAAACAAATGGTTGGCACTTTCTCCATTTTTTCTTCCAAAAATCCATTCTCCCAAAATTCTTTCTAAAAAATGCTCAAAATGCAAGTGAACATAGCCAAAGTGTTTGGATAATAAGATCTTGGACCTTATAAGGTATTAATGATGATAATTTTATAATTAATATAATCAAACTTTATAGAGCTTATTAAGATCTTAAAAATAAATTAAAAATTCCTTACTTTTTTAAAAGAATTTATAAGTTTCTAACATCTTATTTTAGAATTTTTATAAGCTCTTTTCTTAAAAAAGATTATGAAACACTTTTTGACATCTTATAAAGTGTCAAATGTCTTATAAAATATTTTGAGAAAATTATAAACTCACCCACACAACTTTTAAACATTTTTCAATATCTAACTATACTTTATACATATAATATAGGATGAATATATCATTACATAATTTTATTTGGTAGATTTGTGCTATTATTAATTTAGAAAACTAATAAAATTTATCTAAGTATATTACTTAAACTCTAAATCTTAAAACATTACAACTCTATAAATTTTAAACCCCAAAATATTAATAATAGAGAATATTTTTATTGATTAACATTATTATATTTACATATCTAAAACTAAATGTCAATATTCAATAGCCATTAGAAAATCTAATTTTTTAAAATTATATTAAAATATAATATGTAAAAATATTAAGTATCAAGATATGAATCAGATTCATATATAACAAACTAGTGAAAAATTAAATTGAATTTAAAAATCAAAAAAATTAATTACTATAATTAAATAAAAATTATCAAAATAAAATGTAAAATAAAAAAATATATATAAGACAAAGAATGGCCGAATGACTAAGCTCTAACTCCTATTTACATTTCAATTTTGATACCCTCCCACTTATCACCAATTGCCATCTCATTTACATTTCAATTTCAATTCCCTCCCATTTGTTACCAGCTGCCAAGTATCCTCCTTTCTTCCTTTCTTCTTCTTCTTCTTCCTTCTTCTTCTTTTTTTGTTTTCTTAATTTTCCTCTTAAATGTTCTCGCTAGCAAACGTACCAACAAAAGTGCCCGACGCCAAAATCATGAGCCAACAGTAGCTGGTCCTGCGACTCGCGAGACCCAACTGGACTCGTGGGTCCATTGCCATCAACAGGGAGGGGCTAATAGCTGCTGGCCTTCCCACTCGCGAGGAACAAGTAGGACTTTCTTTTATCCTAATTGACCTGCCAAATGTAAAAATCTACTATACTGTAATGCGTTTATATAATAGTCTTTATAGATGTGGCAACTCTCGAAAATGAATATAGAATATGTGTAACCTATGTTTGATGAATGAGTATGACAAGGCGATTGTTATTTTACATGGGTTATAATGCTTTTGAGAAGCTAAAATTATATCTCATTGGAGGCAGCATAGATTTCCGTATTTCTTGTAGCTTTTGGATTTGATTTCGAAATATTTTGGATTTGTCAAAAATAACAAGTTGATGCGTCAAATATTTTTATTCTCAAAGTTCCTAATGGAAGGATCAACTGAAGATGTTTCTTCATGTATTCTTTTCATGTTTCTGACAAATGTAAAAACCATGGTTTTGCAAAAGGTTTAGAAGGCTATCAACTATCTTTTCATTTTAGAATGTGGTTATATTCGTAGGCTTGCAATACATCTTCCAAAAGTTTAGACGTGATTCACCTGCCACCTGTTCTGCTTAGAGGCAACAACCAGCTGCCAAATTGTAGCTCTTTCATAGTATTATTTAATATCCAGTCGTAACATGAAGTATTTAGTTTAGCTACACATTTTGAGACTTCTTGTCATTCAGATTCAGCATCTTGCAATTGTTATAGTTGGTTTTCTTGTGCCATATGTGTGGCTAGGTGACTCGTTGATGGTTTCAATTACTACCAGAATATCTATTTATTTCATTTGCAGATGCAATTTGTTAGTTTTCCAGAGAGCCAAAATACTGAAGCTGCCACAAATATGTTTGAATTTTTTGTTACAGGATTCAAAATAAAT
>JACGDI010005475.1:1476893-1498441 GCA_014898725.1 Jacaranda copaia | reverse complement strand
CTAATCTTTTCTTTGTGCTTTTTGACAGCTGATGCACTTGTTTCCACTGGCTTGACCAAGTTAGGTTATATTTACGTGAATATATGTAATCAACTAACATGTTTTCGTAATTTATTTTACATCGGTTCATGCTCTTATATATTCAATATGGTGAAATACAGATGATTGCTTGTCTGAACTGGTACGGACTCAAAGGTAAATAAGCATCTCTCCAGGTCTTTGTTTGCTCTAAAGCTTTTTCTCCATGAGCATGTTAATTGCCATGAGTCTTGTCTACAGTGAGGAAGCAATATCCTCTAAAGGAAAATATGTACTTTTAGTGTTTATTTCCCGTATTCCATTTCTATATGTGAGAAATTATTGAACGGCATAAAAAAAACAGTGGTCCGCCATCCTTTGAAAACATTTGGCTTGCCATTTGAGGATAAGATATGATGTAAGTGTAAGTTTTGCATTATACTTATTCATAAAGCCTTGGTAATGTGCAGGGTCAACTAGTTCCTGATTCAAAAACTTTCCCATCGGGAATTAAAGCTCCTGCTGATTATGTACATTCTAAGGGCCTGAAGTTGGGTATCTACTCAGATGGAGGGTAGGACAAACTCTGTAACATATGCTCCAACTAAACATAGATTACATTTTATTCTATTACATGCAATTGTTTCTTTCTTTGTTATCCTTTCTAATTGATGAATTAAATTTCCACAGGGCTTTCACATGCCAAGTTCAACCTGAGTCAATCTTTCATGAATCTGATGATGCAAAACTCCTTGCATCTTGGGTGAGTTGGTGTTTTGCCTTGAGTAATTGTGTCTTGTCTCCCTATTGGTGCGAATTGTGTTTCACCATTATCTTTTATATTGTTATGTTGAGTTTTAGAGTAGTGCTTTTCCCATTACCTGCAGTTCAGTACTATACTATATTTTTAGTCTCAACCTGTCTTAAAACCACTTGCTACATACAAGTAATCAGCATAAATTGATTAATTATATGTGTATTAAAAGTTAAAATTAGAATTAATGCGCATTCTTAATTACTTCTAGATGATACTACAACTTCAAATTCTCAATATAGCTGATTTTCTTAGATTTTTTTATTAATGAATAATTATTCTTGAGCAATATGTTCTCAAATTGCGATTTGGATTCTTTTTGTCAAATATGTTTTCTTATTTCAAGATTGAATTTGTTTCGTTTTCCTTGATTTTCATAAACTAAAATTTTCGTTGTTGGCTTTGGGATTATATCCTAGATTATTTTGACTAAATAATGGCATCTCAATGTGTAGAGATCTCAAGTTCGAACTTAGCATAAAAAGATAGTTTTGAACCTTTCTTGATTGGATATATGCATATATATATATATATATATATAGCGAGCATATTTTAAGACAAAATGAACCAAATGCATATCCAAGTTAAAGACAAAATTATGCATTCATCATATTAATACTATATGTAATGAAAAGTTAATAATATATATATATATATATAAATTAAAGGGAGTAATGCATTAAAGAATGATTAGGCATTAACTAAGGTTTATATTGTCTTTAGACCAAAAAGCAAGAAGTATGTGGTTCATATCTTATTTGTAATGATATTTTTTGTTTATTTTAATTAATAGTTAAGGATTTTATTGAATAAATCACTATACACTATTTGAAATCCCTATTTTGATTCCATACTAACTTTGATGCATCTATATTCATGCGAACTTGCCATTGGGAAACACGTTCATTCTCTATATTAGCTTATAATTTTTAATTACATCTTATGATTCTATTACGTATATTGGTATGTATTTTGATTAAAACTTATGTAATAACTATCAATGCAATAAAAATGGATTAGTTGCCACCCAATTTTTTCACACTTGATAGTTGACACTTAGTAAAGCAGTAGCAACCTTCATTCTCTATATTAGCTTGTAATTTTTAATTGCATATTATGATTCTATTGCATATATTGATATGTATTTTGATTAAAACTTATCTATTAGCTACTTGGTCATGTTTTAGATTGAAGTATTGGAATTTCAAGGCTACGGAATAATTTTAGCGACATAGAGTATTGTTGGAGGTGGTCATAAGGTTCAAGAACTAGAGAATTTTAACCAAAAGGGGAGTTAAGTTTCTTTTGATTTTATATGGTTACTTGAGTATTGATGATTATAATTTCTTTAAGTTAGTTTATATCCATTGATCAAGTCAATGTGCTATGCTCGGAGTTTGCATCCACAACATCTTCACCCACCTTTGTAAGTCAGGAGCAAATACAAGATGCGATTGCAGAAGCAATTGATCAAGCAAAGAGAAGAAGAAACAATAGCAAGAGAAGCAAGCATTACGGAGCAAACTATGAGGGGGAAAGATGAGGCATTGAGGCTAGTTGGAGAATCAAATGCAAGAGAAGAGACTTTGATAAGGACATTAGGAGTGCTGATAGAAAAATTAAATACAATTGAAGGTGCTTCTTCCTCTCGCAGGGAAGAGGGTGATGTTGGGAAAGACAAATAACTTACTTTAAATTAAAGTTGGCATGCTTAGATTGCACGAACTTATTTATGTTTTAAAATCTTTGTTTTGTTTATGATATTGGATGAATTTTGTTTTAAATGATGTGTTTTTAAATTGGTATTAATGAAAACAAAAAATAGGTTGGATAAATATATTAAATTACTATTATAAAAAAATTTAATAAATCATTGACTGATTAGTGACTATTGATTGTTGTTTTCTTTTAGATGGTCAAGTGTAAGACAATTATCATTTGCTACTAGAGCATTCCAATCATGTTAGACTTTGTTTTTTATATTTTCTATAAATGCTTGAGCAAATGTTTCACTCTTCTCATACTTGGTTGTATTAATGATTGAATATTTCATGCCTAGCTCTTAATTTTCTTATGTCTTATTGTGTTTTTGTGATTATTTACTTTTTGCAAAATTTTTCCACACTTTGTTGTGAGAAAGCATAACGGCTCCTCTTAGGGGTCTCACAACAAACTTGAATTTTATGATCCCTCTTAGAGGGTCCGGTCGTAGCATTTGTGGTTGATGCACCCCTTAGGGTCTTATCAAGTTATTTACGATGCAGCCAACTAGGTTATTTATGCAATGCTATTTATATTACGCCTCCTTAGAGGTCTTAGTGCAATGTTGACACTCTATGACCCTTGGGAGTATTAGAATCACGTTAATGATTTGTACTCCCTTGGGCGTCTTAGTGTGATGTTGCTATATATCTTCCTTAAAAATGTTGAGATAATTATCGCAACTACATGCCCTTTTTGAGGTCCAACAACAGCTTTGGTTATTGTGCCCTTGAGGATCTTATAACAGTCTTTTATGTTTGCTATTTGCCCTCTTAGGGGTCTTATAATGGTATCTAATTTTTCTGTGAGGGAGCCACTCAAGGTCTCCTGTAGAGATGTTACTCCGTAGAGAGGGCATCTTAAGGTCTCCTATGGAGATGTTGTTCTGTGAAAAGAGCTCTTGGGGTCTCCCATAAAGATGTGGACCTATGGATAGAGCCATTTAAGGTCTCTCATGAAGCTACTACTCTATAGAGAAGCCACTTAAGGTCTCCTATGGAGATATTCCGTGGAGGGAACTGTTTAAGGTTTCCTACGAGGATATTGTTCCATTGAGGGAGCTACTTAAGATCTTTCATGGAGATGTTCCATAGAAGAAGGTGCTTAGGTCTCCTGTAGAGATGTTGTTATCTCCTCTTACTTACAAGTGCCTCCTTCAACCTTACCATAAATATGTTACTCTTGCAAGTATTGATTACATGGTAAAATAAAGACAAATGTATAGGAGAACTTCATAATGCTTTATTGAAAAAGTAAAGAGCAAACAAGATACAACCTCTCCAGTTGGACGGGATTTTATTTATAGTGAAAAAAAAATTTGTTTCTGTTACTAGAAACGAGAATAAAATATTGAAAAGAAAATCTAACCTACTGAAAAGAACAACTTAAAAGGGAAAAATATTTTGAGACATTTTGAGGGGCACACTTATTGAGATTAGAGCATTTTCCACTTTTGTTACAAAGATTGAGTCTCTCATAGTGGCATCTTTCTCCTTAAAGGTCCTTCTAAATGTGAATTCTCACTAATTTAGCTTCTCTTTTCGGACATCTCATTGCAAAGGCAATGCAATGGTATGTACTTCCAAAACTAGATCTCTAGCTTTGTCTTCTGATTCACTATTATAAGCTCTTCAAGTTCATTTAGGTTGGTAATTAGAAGTCTCGCTTATTTAAAAATGTCAGCATAACACTCCCTAGCAATGTCTTGGTTGCCAATTGCTTCTTTTATTTTGCCAAATATAGGGAACTTCATTTTCATGTAATAGGTTCACACTATTGCTCGAAAGAGATTCAAAGTAGACGTCAAGGATAATATTATATGTGGTTAAAGACTTAACTATAAAAAATTTCACCATCTTAGAAGTCCTCTGGGGATGAGTGGCCAAGGAAAAAAGATAAGAGAGATCTTCAAGTACTTTGATGATCTCATTAGTGAATTCCACTATAAGAGTGTTGATTTTTTGCAATGGAGTGTTACTCACGTCAAGTTGACAGAAAGTGTCATGAAAGACAATAAGCGTTGAGCTCCTATTGTCCACAAAATTTTCTTCAGTCAAAGTTGGCAAGGGGGTCTGAAATCACTAATGTGTCATTATGCTTACCTTGCTTGGTTTTCCTATCTTCATCTCCAAAGGTGATATTGGGAAGTTGGGGATGCGTCATATACATCTAGAGTTGTCTATTGAACATAAACTTGGGTGTGCTTTACCTCTCTTGCTAATATCTTCCTTGTATTAAAAGAATCAACTCCTACAAATCCTTCTTTGATAAGTGAGACGACATTAATAGTCTGGTGTTGGCACTCTTTTCTCTAGACTTTGAATGTTCACCAAGTGAGCATTTGTTGTCTCCATTGTTCCCTAATTTAGAGCACTTTTTAAAGTTGTCCCATCTCTAGGTGGCATATTCTTTCAAATACCAGCTTTGGATCAACTTCTTAATTTTGTCATTCAAATTGTGACACTCCTCAATTGTGTTCCCTCACGTTAAAAGTTGCAATGCTTTAAGGCTATCTACCTTTCTGGATTATACACTATTTTAGAAAATTATGCTAGATTAAGCCTTGTTGCTCAGCAACTACGAGTACCTCTACCCTTAGGGCATTCGAAATAGTGTATTTGGAGCATTCAAGAGAATTGTGTTGGTGGCCACCTGACTTTCTACCATAGTTAGTTTTTCCATTTTGCACATTCCACTTGTTGGCATCTAGTGGAGCTATCACTCTTCTGTTTGTATGTATCTCTCCACCCAAATAAAGAGTTCCTTCAAGGTGGCGGATGACTTCCTAGCTATGGATTATTAGAATTTTTTATACGTTAATTTTTTAGGGATAATACTAGTTAGAAGCTACAATTTGATGAACAATATAGATAAATTAATTGTTATAATTCCTTAAGGACTCCCCATGCCATTGTGAGGTACTTGTGGGGTTGATGGAAAAGTTATGAAGGAAATGTCGTGCTAGTTGCTCCTAGCCAATGATAGATCATGCTGGCATTTGATTGAACCACACAAGGCATAATCATTGAGAAATTATGGAACACTTTTTAGTAAATAGATTCACTTAAGCCTTAAAGCTCTATTCTAGCTAGGAAGTTACCAAGGTATTCTTAGGGAACAACTGTGCCATCAAACTTCAAAAAATTGCTGAACTTCATGCCAACGAAGCATAACTCGATCAGAAAAACTCAACAAAATGAGCTATCTCTCATAAGAGCGACCGCTAGAGAAAGATATTTAATTTCTACTCCTACTAAGCTAAGGGACTATACAGTAAGTTGAAAATCCACTTGCAATAGGCAATCGACAAGATAAGTTTGCATGGAGAAAAAATTGTATATCCACGTGCTGAGATGAAGTAAGGGGCAGTGCCTCGTTCTTTATTCATCTTGCATTTGGTCCTCTCCAAGAATGACAAAGCTTCCTTATTCCTAGGAGCGGACAGAACTTACTCTTGAGAGTAGTGCTCGTTAGCACATGAGCTACTACTTTAGCCATATCTTGTGTGAAAGCATTGTTTGCCAACACTATCAGTACTTCTTAAGTCATCTACAATACTTGTACTCTGAGGGTGGAGCTTACTTCTCAAAGTTTATTCTAGTGGTGATGAATATGCTTCGATGTTGTCTTTGGTGCGGGATGGAACTGTGCTTCTTGTGGGTTGCTCTCTACATTCTCATCTCATGGTGCCATTTAAGTGCTAGAGTCTCCACATCTAGATCCTATCTGCATCCTTGACGTTTCTTACCTTAGAAAGGAGTTTTCACATACGATGCCAAGATGATGCTACACGAAAATGAAGGTGAGGTCCTTCCCCAAATCCAACATAATGGAAAGAATTTCTACTCCTAAAACGCGCTTCTATAGAGTTAAAGTTCAAAATCTTTTATGAATGATTTGATCTTCCTTTTCAACTTTGAAAGGTGATATTTATATCGATTTACTTTTTTCTTTCTTATTTATTTATTTATTTATTTGAACTTTTTATATAATTTTTATTTTTTTACCCTCAGGACTTAATTTGCTATGTTAGTTTCCTATAGGCCTTGGGATGAAAATGCACCAAATATTAAAATTTAATTCAACATGATGGCATCAACAAAACGCTTTTTATTGCTATTGCAACAATGATCAATTATTAGAATTGAAAGAATTTGAATTAAGATTTGGAGTTTTTACCTAACCTTGACATTGATAAGTAGGTCAAATCCAAACTACATACACAATCATGAATTATAGTTTATCCACAAACTTAATACTTTGAACTTCAAAATGTTCACCAAGGAACTAAAGTAAGCGTACGTATATCAAATGCCTAATAATTATTCTCTTAAACTAGCTTAAAGGATAATAATATTTTAATAGTAGCATATAATAAACTATTCCACTAGATAATATATAGTTGGAGAGGGAAAAAAAATAGATAAGGGAAGAAAGAAAGATTATAGAAAGAAAGAGAAGGAGAGAATTTTTTAGCCAAGATAGATCTTATGTGCTCTCTTGGATATCCTATACGGAATGTCACCTTAGAGTTCTCCAATCCTAAGAGGAGTCTCCCTATTATCTCTATAGAATAATACCCAAAAAGTTAGTATATTTGGTATAAAACTACTTTTATACATATAGTCTTATTCGTTCAATGTTACTGATTGCTTTCTTTAGCTGACAAACATCTTCACTTTATGCATATACGTTGTCTTTGTTGCAATGTATTTGGGTGAGTCCCTTAAATTATATATGACTAAGGGAATAAATATTACATTTCATGAAAGCAATGATCATAAAATATGGCTCTATGGTCCTAGTTTTAAACTTCTCCAAATCATTAGATCTAATGAGATAGGACATTTATAGATTTAGACAAACTTACATTAATATGATGCTTCATATAATGAAGGATACCATGTTTCTCGAACAACTAATGTAGAGACACTACTATGCTTTAGTGAATGCCCTTGTTCATCAAGAATCATGCCTAAAGTCTTTCACTTGAGAACGCAAGTCATAAACTATATATAGATTCTCTTTCTTGATATAGTACGTATAATTATTCCTTTAACTTGAGATTTCATGATAACATTGTGCATAATTGCTTATATTGTTATAAATTTCTCAATCATGTAAGAGATGGTATAAGTTTTATGTTTGATATAATTGCTCCATAATGGAAGTTTCAGACAATCAATAAAAGATCTATTGCTCTATGAGTGAATTCCTAAGTTCTTTTATTATGATTGATTTATAAATATTTGACCAAGGTAGAGTGACACTTAAGAAGCAGTTCTTGAGTAAGTCACCTAAAGCCAATGCATGAAGAAAGGATATATAAATATTGAGGCTATTAGACTTATGTTGCTGCAATATGCAAACTACATACCTCAATCAGAAGATTGGAAAATTGAAGGATTATATTTGCATAGAACTCATAAGAAGAAAGGTTCATGTATGTTACTTCACCCATTGATCGGGGCCTCGTTAACTTGTTGTTAGTTATCAACTGTGAAGAGGAGGTACTCTTAAATTAGAGAGTTTAGTGTAAGAATGGTTAATAAAAAAAGTCTAGTTAATCGAAATGAATGTTAGTAAATTATTTATAAATTAAATTATAAGAAATTGCAAGTTTATGACAAAGAGTATTTAATTGATTTGCAGACTACTAATAGTTGAGGGAGCAAAATATGCGCTACTTTGGAAATTACAAAAAATTAGTAGTAATTTCCAGTCCACAATGGGTATGTCCTCATATACTGTCATGCTTTTCAAGATGGAACCAGTTCTACCTCTATAAGGTAGTCTCCTGTCTTCTATAAGATTTAAAGACTTAATTCTACATTCACCCCTTTACCTTAGTTTCTTCTCCATGTAGCATTAATTAATGTAATCCTAGTAGGGCATGCTCCATGAGCCCATACCTATTGAACCTAGGCTTAAAAATTAATTAGGCTTAATAAAATTAATCCATTATTTGAATTAATCAATATTAAATAATTAAGTCGATCAATTAATTGCTTCATTTTGAACGTCCCCACATCATATTAGATCTAATTAATTTAAATCAATTCATAAAATAAATTAAATAAAAGATTAAATTTTTTAGCCCAGTTCATTAACTTCGATCTAACAATTAGATTGCAACCTTTAATTAACAAATTAACTTCACCATTTAGGTTCACCAAATAGGCTTAGAAATCATGATTAGCTTCTCGTATTTAAATTAATGTCATGAAAATATAAATAAAAATGAATTAATGAACCCCTTTTTGACTAAAAGTATCCTCCAGATAAGATCTCTCCATCTTATCATCCCCTAATTACACCTAGAGCATAGATAATTTGTCAAAACTTAAATGACTCAGTAACTATGTAAACAATGTTAATTACCTAATTCAATAATAAAATTAGAAAATTATTTTCTAAACTTTATCCAACCTTGATCAAGAATTTCTACATCAAAATAATAGAATACATAGGAAATCTCCTATTCATCTAGATACGTGATAATCCTCAATAGCCTTTGTACATGATTAAAATTACACTTAAAATACCATACTCGTGATTATCTTCAAATCTCTAAATAAATCAAAAGCATAACAAATTGCACAAGGCTACACTAGTGCCCAAAGTTAAAGGACCATTCTTGCACTAATTTAACATAAAAATGCCTTATTCGACAACATTTCATTTTTTAGTTGACCGGTTGACGAAATCAACTCATTTCCTACCTGTCAAGGTTACCTACACAATAGAGACACAAGTGCAAATTTACACTGATCAAATTGTTCAGCTCCATGGGGTACCCATAGTATAGTATCTGATTGAGACCCTAAGTTTGTCTCATTTGGAAGTAGGTACAAGAGAGTTTAAGAATAAAACTACAATTTAGCATAGTAGCAAATCCACAAATAGATGGTCAGTCAAAGCGAACCATTCAACTTTTAGAAGACATGCTACGAGCTAGCATATTGGATTTTGCTGTGAGGCTGGATTAAGCATCTTCCATTGATTGAGTTTGCTTACAATAATAGCTACCAATCAAGTATCCAAATAGCTCCTTATGAGACATTATATGGAAGAAAATGTTGATCACCATTACATTAGGACATGGATGAGTATCGCACGCCAACTGCACTTGGGCACTAAAGAGTAATTAAACCAAAAATAATACAAGAAGCTATTGATAAGGTTCAATTAATCAAGCAGAGACTAAAGACTACACAAAGTTGGCATAAGAGCTACGCAAATAATAGGGAAACGATTTGGAATTTAATGTAAAAGATATGGTCTTTTTAAAGGTGTCACCAAGAAAAGGGTTTACGATGACTGGCCAAAGAGGAAAGTTGAGCCCTAAGTATGTTGGCCCTTTTGAGATAATGGAGTGGATCGGAGCAGTAGCTTATTGAATCCTCCTACCACCAAACCTCATAGGGATACACAATGTCTTCCACATGTCACACCTAAAGAAGTATCACCCAAACCCCTCGCATATTATTAAGTACGAGAATTTGCATCTTCATAAGGATCTGACATACGAAGAGAGACTAGTCCAAATTTTAGATTGAAATATTCAAAAGCTACGAACTAGAGGGATCCCACTAGTAAAGATTTTCTAGATGAACCATAACATAGAAAAAGCAATGGGAAAGCGAGGATGAAATGCGAAAATATCACCCAAAACTCTTCACTAACCAAGTTTAGAATTTGGGGACCAAATTCTTTTAAGGGGATGGGATGTAATGCCTTAGAATTTCTTTCATATTTAATTAATTATTTTATCCTACATTTATTTTTATTTTCTTTTAATTTTATTTATTTATTATATCAGTTAGAAAATGTAATATATATATGTGTGTGTGTGTGTGTGTGTATTTAGCACTAGATTTATCTCTTGGTTAAATAGTGAAAATTACTAGTTAAGTTATAAATATATATATTAGATATGTCAATTTTTGGAAAAATAAGTTATAATTTTCTTAAATTAATATTATATCATTACTAGGGATTGAATCACTAAGACTTTAGGAATAGATAATAAAGACACTAGAATTTTAATACGTATCCTAATCTTAGAAAGAAAATAATGAGAATCCTAATTGAACTAAATTCATTCCTACATGTGTATACATAGATATAATTCCTACATTCTAAAACCCTAGTTACACATTTAGATTTCAAAAAAAAAAAAGTAAAGGAAAGAAAAAGGGAAAGGAAGAACAGAAGAAGAAGATTGGAAAAAAGGGTGGCAACTGCACAGACCCATTACAAGAAATCAAGATCTCATGGTTGAATAAGGAGATTAGTTAGTACCAAGATTGTATGACGAAATTGGTTACCAATCCATCATTAATTGAAGAGAATGATTAGTGACACATGATTAGTTAAGGAAAATTTATGTTAGTACTGATTCATATATCTAGCGGTAGAATTGGTGACCAATGCTTGGAATGTGCTTTTGTCTTTTCTGCATGTGGAATTGCTCATTTCTATGGTAAAGTGTGCGTAGAACTTCAATAGCTGTGCTAATTTCATTTGATAGTGGTGTTCTATTTGTGTTGAAGGGTCAATTATTCATAAATATTAGGATTTTTCTTTCAAATTTAATGAATACATGACTGTTATATATCCTACCAAATCCTGAGTTGTCATGCACATATAGACATCCTTTTGATATAGGTGTTGAAAAATATTATTTTTTTTTTGGAATTAATCAATATAATCTAACACAAATGCATAAGCAAGAGTAGGATATGTTGTTATCTATCATATTACTCTATTTTGAGTGAAGAATTTTAATGCCTACATGTAGGGGGCTTAGTTTAATTAGAATTTTATGTTCCATCCGTGTATAGAAATAATGGAGGATTTTGTAATAATTAGGAAATAAAAATTTAAGTTTAATTAGAATTTTGTTGGTTGATCTTGATTTGGCATTTTATCAATTATCTTTGAAGGGTTTGGGATTGAACAAATCAAATTAGGATATAAACCGAGATGAATACTACCTTTGCACTAACAGGTGGTGTGGAACTTAATACATCAGGGTTGGTCCTTGATCCTATTGATAAGTATTATGAGTGCCTAAACTTATATGTATTATATAGCATTTATTTTCAAAACCCAGAAGGATATATACTACGTAATCTATTGACAATTTTTTTTATTTATTTTATACTGCACTATATATGTATTCCATTGCGCACAAAAAGAAAAATTCTCTTATTTTATTTCTAGATGAAAGGAGACATGCTTTTTTATAGTTTTTTTTTTTAAAATGCTTTTAGACTAGTAGTTAAATATGATGATCAAAACTAATAACTGAATTTACTATTATTGTTAGTTGGATCTAACTTAATCTAAATGTATGAGAGATTTAATCGGGCAGCCGTGGGTTGCCGGCTAAACCCCAAGCCCCCATGGCCTAATCCCCCTAGTGCACAACAGAAGCCATTTGTGGTTGAGATAGGTCGTAACATTTTCCGAGGGCCTAGGGTCAAGCATTATTTTGGTAATGTCACACCTTATCTAGAGTGATAAAAAATTGTTACAGTGGGAGTCATAAGGTTGACTAGCTATAGCAAACACCATTTGATCATTGCATTTAAATGTTAGCCTATGAAGTGTTTACTAAATTCTCATTTTATTACTATTTAACACTTGACTGATTTCCACTTATATTCTTCTCTAATGTTTTATCTTAGCTAAATTCACAAACTTATTTTGCACACATTTGGCATCCACTAAGTCCTTCACTCAAACTCAATATTTTTCTTTAATTTCTTTCTAATAGACTTGAATCCTAACCCTAGTGAGAAGATGGATCTTGCTTATAATGAGAATCAAGACCAAAGTTTTAGATTGGATTTTTGCAGTAGACTAGTTTATTTCTCATGAGCTTATTAGTTTTATTTTTATTTATTATGGATTTTATTTTATTTAGTTGAGGCTAAGTATTGGCACTTTGAGTTCTTTTGTCTAACTTTATGATTTTGGATAGAAAAAAACACTTATTTGGGAATGAGTCTCACATTTTGATTATTAGAATATATATGGTTTGATTTTGGGGCATGACATAGTGGTATCGAAGTGTAGGTTTTGAACTTAGGCTATGTTGGGATAGGATCCTCAAACTATGAAATTTGGGCTTAAAACCCTTTAGAATTGGTGTTTTCCTTTTCTTATTTTCTTTTTATTTCTTTATTGATCTAGGTTCTTTTGGTTTTGTAGGATAAGATGATAAGTCAAAGCTCACATAAGTTAGTTCATTATTTAGATGCTTTACCCTGCATGATCAAAGTTAGAGGAAGTGAGCAGTACAACGCTAGATACAGGCAATCCATTTTTAAGAAATTCATTGCACCTCAAAAGGATTACCCAAACTTAATTGTGTATTGGCTTGAGGATGATAAGGACCACCATAGAAGAGAACAACATCACTATAAGGATAGATGTGAAAAGTTAAAACAATAGCTAGAAGTCTACCAACATGAGTTGAATTGCCCAAACAATGAGTTACAGGAGCAATGTCGTCAAGATCCAAATGTGTTTAGAATAGCCATGAGAGGCCTTAATGAAACCCAACATTTGTTAGCTCATTTTATTAATGAGCCGCATGAAGAAAACCCAGAAGAAAAACCAACTGAGGAAAAGCCCAACGAGGAAAATGAAAAAGACCTTGGGGGAGATCTGCAAGAAATGGACTCAAATAAAGATATTGAAGAGATAGATCTAAATAGGGGTGGGCGAGGGCCGAGTACCCTCCCTTGGGGGTACTCGCAATGCGGGTACTTGAGATCTCCAGTATTATTTTTTGATACTCTAGTCTTGACCCCCATTCTGTGGGGTACCCCATCGGGTACCCCCTTAAGGTCAGGTACCCCTAAAATCCCCACTAAATTTTTTTAAACTTTTAATAAATAAAAATTAAAATTTTATTAATTCATTGTTTATTTTCGTTGTAACTCAATTGATAACATTATAATTTATTATTCACAAGTTCTAAATTCTACTTAATATATAATTTTAAAACTTAAATATAAACATTAATGCCTAATACATGATATACTTAACAATATAATTAGTGTTTTTTTTTAATGGGGGTACTCGATCGGGTATCGCATACCCTTGGCCAATGCCCAACCTCTAAATTTTCGAATACCCCCCATAAATAATCATTCGGATTTGGAGATTAAAAATACCTGACCTAAATGGGAAATACCCAATACGGTCGAGTTGGGTACCCCCAAACCCAAACCTGATGCCCACCCCTAGATCCAAATGAAGGAAATGATAAAGATTAGAATAAGAGAATTATTCATTAGAATTTGATAGGATCCTTAGTTTTTATTTTTCGTTTGTACTATTTACTGAATAATGAAATTTTTGATTTTTAGCTGTGTATATATATATATACAGATATGAAGAGAAATAAAATGATTTTCTTATAAAAATAAAATATTATAATAAGTAAAGATTCAACTAATAATCGCAATAAACTTATCAAAACACATGATATTATATATAAAAAATGAAAAAATTCTTTCTTATATGCATATAATTAAAAATGGGTAAATCAAGTACTAATAAATTTAATAAATATTTTATAGAAAAATATATAGTATATCTTCCTTCATTTGATAAGAAAATTAAAATAATTTCAACAACTTAATAAAATTATAATACTTTTAAATATTTCATAACATCACATTATTCAAGGTATATAACTCAGATATGAAGTATATATAATTTTTTTATCTAAATAAATCAAGAGAGTTGCAATTAAAATAATAATAAAATAAAAATTCAATACCAACAATAAATTCCTATATAATATACAGAAATATTTAAAAATAGTATTAAAAATAAATAGATAAAATATAATTAAATCAAATAAAAAATTAATCATGTTGATGTTTTTAAGTAATATAAAAATTACGATCATAAGTTGGCTATAAGAACTTTAATTTTAAATAAATATTAAGGAAATAATAAAGTAATAGCATTAGTAAAATATTTAAATATATAAAAAAAGCACCTAATTAATTTAAAATAAAAAATATATACAAATGTGTTATAAAAAATATTAAAAATTTTCCACAAAATGAATTTTAAATTAATCAAAATAAAAAAATATTATTATATTATGCTAATTGGGAAAAGCAATCCTACAACTAAAAATATGTAATTATCTTTGAATAATTTGGAAATAAAATATAAAAAGAATAATTGTAAAATAACAAAATTTATATATAAAATAAATAAATATTTATCTATTAATATTATGATAAATTAAAATTTTAAAATAGAATTTTGAGATAAGAGTACTTAACATGGTGCTTATGAATTTTTTTTTAAATTATAAACTTATTTAGTTCGATAAAAGTATGATTATAGATATTTTTTTAGTTAACCTATGAGATAAAAATCTATTTTGCAATTATGAATAACTAAAACATGATATTTTAATTGTAATTGATAGTTTATAATATCAAAATAAAATATAACAGCAAATAAATAATTAATAAAAAAATTAATTACATTAAAAATTTTAAAATTTAAAAAATTTGACATTCGGCTGAAATTGTACAACTAGAATTAAAATTCTACAATAATATAAATATATAAATTTTTTAATTTATAAATATAAAATTATGCTATATATAATAATATAAATATATTTAAGTTTGAATTCCACATTGAAAATATTTTCCTAGTTCGACTTAATTTCGTTTGATAATAGACAGAAATTTGCGGCCTTTGATTGTGAGTGGCGTTCGTACGCTGGTCAGTACCAGTGACACCCATTATTATCTCAGGTTCCCCAAAACCTAGCAGACTTTTCTCTTTCATAGTTTTAGTACGATTGAATTGTCGCCAGGAATTGAGAGCTGTATCTGAAGTGGGGTCGATTTTGCCTTTCCCATTTTTCCAGTCAAGCTCAGGTGAGGTGAGCCCCCCTTTCTACCCCACATGTTTCTATTCACTTTTCTTAATCTTCTTCCGTACATTTCTATACATCTATATCCATACATATGATGGAAGAATTTATTTATTATTGCCCCCTTTTTTAAAATTCCAAAATTCTGTTGAATTCTGGTCAATCATTTTGCAATAGTCGATGAATATTGTGCCAGTGGATGCAGTTCTTCTCTTTCTTTCTTTCTTTTTTTTTTTTCAATGTAATTTTTCTTTTCCGCTTGGTTCTTTGTAAGTGCTGTTATTCTTTTTGGAGAGGGAGTGGAGGGTGGACAGGGACAATGTTTATCACTGATTAAATATTATTACAGAGTTGTTTATTATTAACTCCAAGTAGAACTTTTAAAATAGCAGATTTGTCCCGCAAGAACCTAGAAGGTATTTTAAGGTAAATCAAGGTCTATGTCTGACATTGGGTTTGTTTTTCTTTAAGTTGACTCAACAGAATACTTTTTAATAGTACATCTGGAAAAACAATAGTCTTTCAAAAAATATAATTGTCATGATTCAGTATTTGTTTGCGGGACGCATTATTTTGTTAGCCAATAGGCGTTATTGTATTTGAAGGAGAATACTTTTGACACAAATACAGGCTTTAGGTTTGGCTTAACGCTTATGTTTTTTGGACTCAATAGAGACTTGCTGAACTCAAGATCATAATTTTCCACATATCTATTTGGCACCCACCTCAATTTATCCATTAATGGGGCCATTAAATTTGAGAAAACTGCAATTTTAAAAAACTTGGGTGACTGAATGTGCGTCTTTTGTAAATTTATGGTGAAAGTTGGGTGGCTAAAACTGTGTTTTTCCCTTAAGCATGATTTTAGCATGAGATTAATGATTGAATGTGCTTCTTTTGTAATTTTATCGTGAAAGTTGGATGGCTAAAACTGTGTTTTTCCCTTAAGCATGATTTTAGCATGAGATTAAGAGTAGGAAGCAAGGACACAAATTTAGGCAACCGGCATGATACCATAACAACACCGATAAACTAACAAGTTATGATGCGGGGATGTGTTCAGATATGGAAACATGACCATGAAAAAATATGAGAACGGAAATGTTTTGAGGCATCCCGGGATCACAGGATAAGATCTTACGATCTTGCTAAACTCACTAGTCCACACTAAAACAGTTAGGTTGATGTAGACATGGAATCAAGGTTTAGTTGATTCTTGCAAAGTCAAGGTTTTAAGCCGGCCACCTATTATGATTGGCATGGATTAAGATAACACTGAGCTCTAAATTTTTAATTTGAAAGAAAGAGAATCGAATTTGGGTTTCAAATTTTGTGTTTTGAATCGACTAACAATCATAAGGATTGGTATTGATTACTTTTACCCTTAAAATGAAGGCTTGGTTGAAATATTATAGTTACATAGACATAACTTTGGACCATGTTATGGTAGACGAAATTGAATTATACATGGGAAACAATATGCATTTGATCTCTTCATTGTAATAGCCTTTCCTTTTGGTCCTTATTTGCTTTTCTTTAATGACTCACCCTTATCAAGTGAAAATTTTAAGTTTAGATAAATCAATTTGTGAATGTGAAAGAGGTAATATATTTTTTCCGGTGCAGAAGGACACAATGTCGATCAAGGTCAACTGTAAACTCCCATGTTGATCTGTTCCCATTAAAAAACTTTCTCCAAAAGTAGGAATGATGCCTTATTTTTCACCTTTACAAAAGATGATGCCTTACTTTCTCTGTATGCTTTGCTTTCTACTTTTTAAAAGAAAGATGCTTCACTTTCTCTGGAAGACATGTTCTTGCTTTGTTTTACATCTTTTACATCTGAAATCAGTTCTATTTTCTTTTTGGGGAGCTCTAACTATACATTTGTACCTCTTTTTTTCAATTTCTAGTGATTCCCATGCTTCACTTATATTGTAGATCTCAAATTGGTCATGGGAAAATTTGACAGACTGTAACCATGCTCCAGCAATGGCAATGGACGTTGTCGGTGGGGATTGAGGTGATGGTATATAATGTGGGCTGTCAATTACCATTTCTCTTGTTGCTAACCCAATACAGTGTTTTCAAGATGAGAAATAAATTATCTAGAACTGGAGTAATAATGGCTAAACATTTAGACATTTGCTCTAAACTTCCGTGATGCGACATCATTCATATGGGGTGAAGCAGAAACATTTGAAGAAGCAATTGCTCTGGGACAAGTAACTTTTCTCAGAGAGCCTAGCCAGTGGGCCAGAAACTATGAAGTAAATCAATGTCAGCAAAACAAGACAATCATAACATCAGTGCAGAACACTTTTGATGTAAGTTATATGTCTTTTTCACACAGCCTGGGATATAATCTTTTTAAATTTTTGCATTTGCTTATTATCTAGCATTTTTTTGCCACAGTACTATATCTTTCTATTGTTGTATTTATCGAGCTCCTTAAGTAGTGCTTCATTGGTGCAAGATGATGCAACTTCTTCTATTATTAAACTACTTCAAAGCTTAATTTGGACATAGAAGACTGGCAATTGGCTTGACATCGTATTTTACATGCAACAAAACTTAAGAGTTAAGGCACAGCTTTATTTCCATGTTTTACGTCTGATGAGTTTTTGAAGCAATGCCAACTTGGTGACTTTGGGCACCTGTTATTAAAGGTGTGAGGCGGGCGAGAGGTACTTTTTTGAGGCGAGAGGTCCTTTTCAAGTGATCAAAAAGTGAATGAAGCAACAATTAAGAAAAAAAGTTAATATATATATATAGTAGAGCACATTATATTAAGTTAAATATATTAAGTATTAATAGATTAGCATATTAACGTATTAAACATTTTTAGTATTAAAATAACAAATTAATTAAATATTTTAAGATTTAGTTTAAGAATTAATATATTAAATAAATTGAAAAAGAAAGATTCAAAAAAATCAAAAATGCTGTCTGTATGAGAAAAGAACATTAAGAAAAAAAAAAAAAGAAACAAAAAGAGAATAGAGAAAAAAAAAGGAAGAGAGAATAAATGGAAGAGAGAAGACAACTTGGAGTCAAGGTTACTAGAATCAAGGTGTTGGAGGGAATGCCTTGGTTATAGAAAAAGATTTGGGTGCTTCTTAATTGTGGGTTATTATTACAAAAGGCCAATGTCTTTTATAGGAGTCTCATTTGTTATAATTTTTTTAAATTGAACCAAAGGTGACTAAAGAATTCAAGATGACAAAGGCGACCAAAGCAACCATCTCGTCTTATGGTGCTCGCTTGGCTTAGGGATAAAGAGGCGACATGGTGTCACCTCACCTTGCCTCTTACCTGAGGCGAGTGAGATGACTACCTTTGATAACTATGCTAGAATCATGAATAATTTTATTCATTTCTTTGGTTGACGTCTTCTATCACCTATTAGTCACTCTCATATGCTCGGCATGTGTTCTCCAAACCATTCTTAGTACCTTTTGATATTATAAGGCCCATAAAGATTAAGGATTACCTTTTAGTGCTTATAACATTATAGTGATTAGATTTTCAAAATATATATATATAAGAGAAATGGTGTTAGATTTAGGTGATTGTGGGAGCAAACTCATGCCATAGGGGGGTGGAAAATCCCGTATCAATCTTGCCTTATTTATTCACTACAAGAAAATGGATCCTTATTGTCAAAATGTCAAGTAGCAATATTAAAGTTGCTACTAATTATTTACTCTTTTCGTCCTAAAATCTAAGATCTACTTTGGATTTTTAGATGAGAGTTTAAAAAGTTTAACTTCTGTGTAACTTTACCTTATTGTAAGGTAGTGGTATCACATAATTATTTTAATTGAGAGAATATATTTGAAAAAGAATTCTATTATAGGAAATGGAGTCTTATTTTGGGACATCGCAGAAAGGAAATGTTCGCACTAAATCTGGGACAAAGGGAGTATATTTAGTAAATAGAACTTTAATTTATATCAAACTAATGATCTTTACAAGTTTAATAGTAAAGAAAATTGTGTTTAAATTGTCACTATAAAAAATAAGTGACATGAGAACTGTATTTACATTGTTGTTGATAATTATTTGTACATGTATAGTGACAATTTAATGACTACAAATATTGTCACAGTGACTTTGTGACAATATTTGCATTTTGATAATATTTGTATTGTTATTACATGCGTCACTAATTGTAATTCTTGTCACTGTTAAGTTTGTAAAAGTCATTATTGTAGCAAAACAAAAGTTCTTGTCACTTAATATTTTTAATTAATGACAACTTTGCATTGCCGCTCAACATTTTTTATTTTTAATTAATGACAACTTTGCATTGCCGCTCAACATTTTTTCATTACTATCATTTTTTTAGCGTTTATTGGAAACTAATCCAAAAAGCTTCAAGAAAATTGAATTGGTGACTAGAAAGTTTGTTTTAGTGCTTTGCTACATTGAAATACCAATTTTAATGAATGTGTTCTTTCTATATATGAAATAACCAAATCATCTAAAATTGTATGTTGTAAAAGAGGGAAAACTTATTAGTATAATCCCTGCAACATGGTCCGTCGTGTTTGGGTTCTTTTTCTAAGTCCAATTGCATGGAATATTTCATAACATGTGCACCTTAACTGAATCCCAGGATCTTGTGCTACACTGCTACTCTAGTGTCACATTGAATGACCACATCATCTGTATGCATATTAAGTTTTTCTTTCCCCTTTTTTTCCTTTTCTTTCTTTTTAATTTATTTTGTCTTAATGTCAAATTACAACTATGGTGGTGATACACTAATGATTAATATTGTTGAATACTTCTGCTGGCTTCTTGCTTACTCTTAATCGTGTTGTGTTAGTGGTAACTACAAAGTCATGGAAGGATGCCTCGACTGAATAAACAAGTGTATCATGGAAATATACCTCAAATTAATAAACAAGTCTATTATGTCTTCTTTCTCAAAGAAAAAGGAATTATTTGTCTTTTTGGTTCTCTTAATGCTTAAAATAAAAAATTCCTGGTATATAACATGGAAATTCCTCCATCACTTTATCTGTAATGTATCCATCCGTTGCATGTAATACCTCTTGTGTGTGTGTTGCATGTGTTTGTTTGTATAATTTCTGAATAAGTCTTCTAGACAATCAGACAGACGTGTTGGAATTTCCTCCAAAAACTCATTGATAGTAGAATGAAAATGAGTTTAGGACAAATTTTCTTGATTTCATATGGATTCTGTGTTAGAGAGTTCTAACTCTATATACATACGAAGGATGTTCTGGGATATCTCGGCTTCACTCCATGGGGACATGTTATGTTTGGTAGAAGGTATGTACAGACACTTGTTAATGAAATACCTATATTAGTGTAGTAAACAAGTCTGAAATCGAGCACTTTGACATTTTCTTTGCTTCTTTATTGTTTTCTACTTTCTGTAAACTTCAGATCATATGTGTTTGTTTCTTGCTCTCTTTTTCTTTCGTGTGGGTGTGTCTCTATATATACACTTCAGCTTAAATGTTGTGCTGAAACATCCTATTCCTAGTGCTTTTTCTGATTATCCAGTGTTATATTGAAGAATAAGTACATAAAGATGCAGCATATTAAAGAATAAATTACAGAAATATGCTGCTATGTTCTTAGGTACAGTTCAAGTGGCTTGTCAATAATATTTGAGCATACTTTTAATGAACTTTAAAGGTTAGAGCTGTAACTTATTAATCCTAGTTTATTGTGAATTTTGAAATCATCATTGTGCGCCTTTATTATCTAAGGTAGAGTGCAAGAAGTGAGTGGCAGATGTGCACTATGATGTAGTTTGTATTTCAATCTTTGTCATGAAGCATGATATTCAAACTGAGTAGAACAAAGCAAATAACATTCGAACTAGTAGCAACCAAATTATTTGTAACACTGTATTCAACACCAATCTAAGCAAACTGGAAGAGCAAAAGTCAAATTTATACCTGCTAAAAGCAATGTCTAGTGTTTGCAAAGCACTATCCGGTAGCTCCAACACAGATCTACCTATATAATGAAAGCTATTTG
>JACGDI010005475.1:1440543-1468784 GCA_014898725.1 Jacaranda copaia | reverse complement strand
CAAAAGAAGACAAGCCACAATATTCAATAAAGTACAATTAGCATTGTTTGATATATTCCAACCGCTCACCAAAATAATTAAAGCTGTCACATTTGTTTAAATATTCCAAACCCAACAAAAGGTAAAGTAAGCATCTTTTCCCTAGAATCACATGCCCACAATTACATACATACAAAATAGACAATTGTTTGAGAAATGAAATGCCTTTAACAAGCTCTCACACCACATCTATAGATGTTGTGCTCTCTTCTTAGCTATCATTTTTTTTGCACTTTGCAGCACCTCATTGACAGTTGGTTTTTTCTTTCTCTTGGATGGGTTGAGATCACTTGCAGCCACACCAATTGAAGCATCAGATCCTTTTGGAACTGAGACAGAAGGCATACTTTTTCTTGGTGCACATTTTCTTCCTTGGCTTATTTTTCCCAATAAAGCTGCATTTCTAGGGCCCTAGTAAGTTCCACATTTTCCTCCATAAGTGGTTTGTTTCTATGACCAGGAAAAAAAAATCAAGCATAATAAATCAAACTAAAAAAATAATGAGTCAATTTGCAGTAAGGGGCTTATTTACATATTTAGTATGGATTTTGTAAATCATAGGGGGTAATCTGCTAGTTTACAAAAAACTCATATAATGCCAGCTAGACCTCAAATGAAGATGCCCAAACATAAACAAAAGAAACAATCTAAACCAAACAAGAACCAACCAACCAAAAATATTGACCATATATTTTTCAGCTAAACCAACAAGGCAACAACCCTATTTAAAGCAACAACTAAATCAACAAGCATCAAATTTCATTCTTATTAGCTGCAACAACCCAAATGATGATTTCAAACCTAAGATTTGCAACAAGGAGACTAGTATATGAAAGATATTTACATATTTAAAAAATAGCTTACTGATTTGGAAGGATGTGTTGGGTGTTCAACAATGGAACTTTGCCCTGCATCATTTTGGCTAAAAGGTGGGACTTGAGAATCTTGGTTCATCATCTTTGAGGGAGCTTGTGCAGTATGGGGGTAGCAGTAGCCTGTAAAATAAATGTAAGTTGATCAACCAAATAATCATTAGGAATATATATAATTGTTAATTTAAGTCTCATATCTTAACCTTAAAGAGTTTAGCTTTAGGTTGAGTGGGGTTCTTGCAAGAAGCTTTGTTGTGACCTCTTTGTAGATAATTTTTGCATGTATGTGTAAGCCCCTTTCTTGTTGAAGTAGTCCTATGCATTTCATCAGGACCTCTTCTTCTCAGCTTAGTTGGTCTCTCAGCTTTGGCTTTGATTTTAGGTGGTTTTAGAGGTACAAAGTTAGTTTTAATACAGTCTTTAAGCCCAGAAACCCAATGGATCATGTGCCCATATACCTTCATGTAAGTCTCCTTTTTATAGCAATCATCCGCATAATCTTCTAATTTCAACCTTCTATCTAAAATTACAGTAGAAGCATGGCAACAAGGATAAGCATTCAGCTAAAATATCTCACAGGTGCAAGCTTTTTTCTCCAAGTCCTCAATATATCTATCTTCTAGACTATGAACTTCAAACTCATTATGTCCACACCATCTAGCAATACAATGCCTAGTCATAATTTGCTGCTTATTGATCTTCTTTAGTATGTTTGGGCATATGCATCCAGCATATTTTTCTATTCCTGCTCTTTTGGTCTGAATCCTAGTCGTCAGCTTGCTTCTAATAATTTCAAACATGCTAATGATAGGTTTGTCCCTTGCATCAATAATATAGCTATTAAAAGATTCAAAAAGATTGTTAACTAGAATATCACTTTTGCAGTAAGATGAAAAATATGACCTGGCCCAATGTTCAGTTGGAAGTTTCCTAAGCCACTCTACTGTTGTCTCAATATTCTCATTCGCTTTAGGATTTTTTGTTTCCATTTCATTCATGTAATGCTCAAACTCTATTTTCCTACCAACAGATGCTGCCTTCTAGAATAATTCCTTGAGTTTTGGTCCACTAAACTTCTTCTTGAAGTTTTCATACATGTGTCTCAAGTAGTATCTGTGTTCACTACTGGAGCAACAGCTCTTAAGGCTTCAATAAGTCCTTTTTGTCTATCATATATGAAAGTACATCTCCTGTCCCCAATATCCTTAACCATCTCCTTCAAAAACCAACTCCATGTCTCTGTGTTCTCCATTGGAACCACTATCATAGCAATAGGCACCCTGTTATCATTGCCATCCCTTCCTATAGCAACCAACAGGCTGCCCACTATGTGCAGTTTTCAAAAAATAGCCATCTAGACCAATAATTGGTCTACACCCTTGAAAAGACTTATTCATGGCATCCAGTGAGAAATACATCTTCCCAAAGATAGGTGGCTCACGGTCTTCAACCTTCCTCAATAAAATCTTGTTGCCAAGATTCTTCTCTCTAACTATGGCTCAATAATCCCACAGCCTCTGAAATTGTTGACCACACACTCCTCTAATTTGCTCTAATGTCTTTTGGCTCTGATCACTTTCCATGTACTCATATTCAAATTCACCTTTTTTTGAATGGTGTTTTTCAGCTTCTCAATTGAAATATTAGGGTCATTCCCGATAGTATTCTCCACTCTCTTTGCCAAATATCTTGCTTTAGCAAAGTTCTTATGATATGCTCTAGGACATATATATATATATATATATATGTTCCTTTGATTGTCTTCACTTGAAAAGTTGCACCTTACATCATTGGGAAGGCATGGATCCTCCAAGTGCATGAGCTATTCTTGCACTTAGCTATTATTCTGGTCTTTTCATTTCTAATCCATTCAAGCTTAAAGCCTTATCTCACAGCCCGATCTCTCAAAGCCTCTCTATATACCTTTGCATTAGCAAATTACATCCCCACCACCATTTTACAGTCTTTCATCTCTTGTCCCTCTCTAAAATATGGATGCTTTGGATCTTCTTCATCTGAACTATCTAAACCAATGAATTCATCATCTGCCCCATGGTCACTGTACCATTCCTCATCCTTAACCTAATAAGCTCTTTGGGGCTTTTTCCTCTTGGGATTCTTTGATTTCTTTATTTTTCTCAACTTTCTAAGTAGCTCTCCTTTACTCATATTCTTTTCCAGGAAAATATCATCATCACTTGACTCCTCTAAATCTTCAAGCACAAGGCTTGGAGTATCTGAATCAAGGTCAATGTCTTTCTCTGAATCATCTGGCTTATAGTCCTCATCCTCTGAATCTGTAGGAATACTAGCTTGTGCATCATGGTCAAACGCTTCTTCACTCTCTACATTCTCTGATTCTTCCCCAAGTTGTTCTTCAGGTTGTTCACTACCTGAATCATCTTGAACTTCTGCATTTAGTGAGACTTTACCTTGTGTATCATGGTCTACAATTTCTTCTTCTTTATGATAAGATAATGAAGTCTCTTCAGTTCTGTGCATCTGTTTCTCATCAATCTCCATCTCCTACAGAAATTAATCTGCATAATGTTCTGCTTCATGCTTTATCTTGTAATTCCTGACCAAAATGAGCTCTTTCTATAGGTTGTTCTTCCTCATGTTGGACTATAGGTTCCTTCACATTATAAATTGTAGGATTTTCCTCATGATGATCAAAATGAGCTCCCTCTGAATTATTTTGAGCTGCAGGTACACCTTTCTCATGCTGGACTGTAGGTTTTTCCTCATTCTGTCCAAATTTTGCTGCTTATGAATAATGATGGACTTCAAGGACAACTTTATCATTTGCTACAGGTGCTTCTTTCTCATGCTAGACTGTAGGTGCTTCTTCATTTTTAGTATGTTGTACATGTGCTTCAACTATAGGTGTTTCTCCATGAGCAGGTGCTGAAGGTGCTTTTAAATTTTATGTTTCTTCTATTATCTTATGATCATCTGCAACTATTTTCTCTTCATGATGAATTGAAGCAGTATGCTCTTCTTCCTCTTCTGGCTAAGGAGGTTGTGTACTAAAACCCCCAAACTCTATCTCTTTTTGTTGTGTACTGCCAAAATCATCTTCAAAATCCACCTCTTGTGTCAATAACCTAATCCTGCCATCCTTATAAGTTTTTTCTTCCCTAATTTGCATCTTTTGAAGCTCTTCCAAGCTAATCAGATTCCCATGTTCATCTATCACTTGGATTGGGTCTGCTTCCTCCTCCACATTTGGCAAAATTGGTAAATCTATACCTCTGTATTACCTTTGCAAGTTATCTATATTATAATTAAAGTACTCATTTGTTATTTTCTTCATCCCATGTTCAAGTGAAGTTCTAGGCATTCTATAGTAGAAATTGGCTATTCTTTTCTTGCCTCCATGCTGTACATATAAGTCCAACAGAATATCCGAGTTCAAGTAGTCCAAATCAAATTTTGGAATGTGTATTAATTTTTCTCCTCTATATATTAGTTTTGGAGTACGCACAAATTCTTCTCCACTCCACATTTCTAATTCATTATATTTAGTCATCTACATTCATGAACAAACAAAATATTCAATTAGCTACTGCCATAATGCATACCAATTAGTCTAAGTACTGACAAATAACATTCAAACAGTCCAATGTCAATTATCACGACACAGTACTTATAATTAAAGGAACATTATATATATAATATTTAAATGGGAAGAATTGTGTGTAGTTAACCCGGAAGAATAAGACTTCAAACAAGAATATTATGCATTGTAGCACTATGTCAAACATTGAATAAAATAAAAGGTCAATGTAAATGTTTGTAAGTCTCTTTTCAAGTCTCAATACTATTAAGTCCACTGACATAAGATTTTCATTCGGACCACTAACATTCAAACCCTACATTCATAGGTACGGACAAATAGAAACAACCACATAATCACATGATACCTAAATAACATCCACATACTAGAAAAATAATAGACAAAACTCATGCTCAGGTGCAAGGTATATTACACCACTTCAAACATAACAGACAAATAATACATCTCAAAATAAAAAAATAAATATATAAAGAAATTTCACACAAAAAAGCACAAATATACCCTAAGCAACATATGTGAAGGAGAGAACAAATGCATACCATGGACAGGAGATAAATTACGAGATGCAATCCCTTCGAAGTCAATCACGTTTCTACAGCAATCTTCGCATGCAATCTTCTATAAATCCACTTCGGATTGCAAAAAATTGCTCAATGTGATGGGGGGAACATCAACATTCAAGCAAGGGTTTTGGGATTTTTAATTTTATGATTTTCGCTCTCATTTTTTCAGTATTTAATTTCAAATGATTTGAACAATGAGAGGTGAAAGGTGTTTAAACTTATGCAAGGTGTTTAAAATATTATATATATGTATATATATGCAGTAAATGAATATGATTATATTGTAAATTTGAAATGATTGATAAAATATTTGTATGTTGTGTTATAATATTTTATAACATGTTTGTATGTTGAATTTTTTAAATTATTATTATTATTATTAAATTTTATACGATACATATGAGTGTATTGGATTAAAAAGGAAGTCATATTTGTACAATATAGAAAACATGTTATATGCCGAAAAATAAATAAAAACAAAAATCAGCTTGAAGACACATCGAGGAAATTAAAAATTACGATACAAGAATATCAATAGTAGCAAATTAATTAGTAAAATATAAAGTATAACAATAAGTTTGTATTGACAAAGAAAGTATAGCTAGATTGACAAAGAACGATTTATGGCCCAAACAGTATGAAACACAAAGATATATAAAAGTTTTTATTGTACCATGTATCCATATCATAAGCAGAATTAAAACATGGGAGTTTCTATCATTATTATTTATGTCTACAAATGATACATAACACATAAACGAAACATCATGACAGGGGGCAATCTGAGGTTGAGCCATCATGTATGCATGAAATTATGGAACCTGATGCAAGTCTCAAGTGCCAGTGGGGGTATTGATGCGTATCCCACTATCCCACCATCAAATAGGTTGCCTGCACATCCATTGGTAAATATATATCATAGATAGGTCGATTGCACATTTTTTGGTAAATATATACCATAGCGGGAGTTATAGAGACTCTCCAAATACATGAAAATAGCTCTGCCTGATAGTCTCCTAAATGATGTACACTACAATTTTCAATGTGTGACATGATCTGTGTATATATGTATGGCATATTATCTTAAATTAAAAAAATGGTAAATTTAACTTGCATTCCCAACATGCGCCCAGTACTGTGCGTCAACAAGCACCACCATGGTGTCGACATTGTACTGTGCCTTAAGTATAGTCATGTATCCACAAATGTATAGTAACGGCTATGCAGTTGCTCAATCCTCATCTTAACTTCATTAACTGACCTCACCTTCCCAAATGTCCTAGATAAACAACATGCAGTGTGTGAGCACTTATCTATAAGGACCTCCCTGTTAGAGATGTCACGTGAGGGCACAACATCAAGTAAGTGATAAGGATAGCCTCCTCCTAAGGCCTACATTGGGAATCATGAAACATACAATATGCAACACATTACATGTCAGTCGTGTCCCATTAGATAATCTTATCATAATCTATGATCGTAATGTTAATATCATAATCCAAGTAAAGAGGACAACAAATAAATTTAATATTAAACATACCATGTTTATTCATCACATGCAATACACACTATCAACAACAATAAGAAGTTTGTAGTACATACAGAATTATGAGGTACACTCAGTATAATACATACTAATAATTAAAAGAAGAATACAATAAAATCAAGATAATGTAGGTGGTTGATTCGGTGTGCGACCTGTACTAACTTGGCTCATGTGAGATAAGTCACAATATCTTGATAGTTTCCTGCTAATTTATCGAGCAATATCAGACTATAATGTGATAGGGCTAACTCCCGAACCCCTATTGATGCTGTCATCTGAGCCAACGGGCATGTCTGCTCTAACTTGAGTTGAACAAGAACATGGAATGTCTAGCCTAGATGACCTCTGCAAGCACAAAGAACTATGTGATGTACCAGAACCTGATAACATGCTAAGGCATTCCTACTGACCCAACAATTGATCATCGCATCTCTAAGGCTGTCATGGGCGAGTTATATTTTGTTGTAGCCTATCACACTACGTAAAGATTTGAGATAAAAGGTCATATCTAGTCTCTGTATACTACTAATAACACTCGGCAAGTCGGTACCTCTGTGTACCCATCAAAGCACAAATCTTGCTTATGGAACACATATAATCATACACTATTATAACTTAAAGATAGTAGTGCACACTATTCTAACCGCTTAGAGCTTCGATCACATGTGAGTAGGCATAAAAATATCACTAGTGGGTGGCTAGTAGAAGATATTTCAATTTTCGACAATCGCCTTCATAGTGTTGTAGCACTCCTTGAGGTCATCAAATTTCTCCCTTACAAATTCTACTATATATGGACGCAGAAAGTGCTTGCCAAGTTTGTCAGCTATGTCAAGCATGTATATTTGTACGTATAGCTCATTCATCAACAAGTTAATTATGTTAGCATCAAGAAGCATATATATGAAGCACTCCTCGACATCGAGGCCCCATATATTTGCTATGTCATTGTTGGCACCATCCATCGATGTACCCCAACTTGTACCTACATGATCTAAGGACTGTATTAAGGAGAAATGAATATAAAAAAATAACATATTTATTAGATTCGACTATGAAATAAAGAATAGTACAACAAGCAAACATTAAATCCTATCTTTGTACATAAGCCTAGCACTTTCATCCTAGATTATGCTCATATATACACTATTTTAATCAATACTGTGAGTAGGAGCAACAAAATACATATACAGCAACTACATAATGGTAATAGCAACATAAGGCACGTAGGACATGCTAGATGTGGTGGTGTGCTGATTAATCCTCACAAAGCTATGCTTATCGCATGGTAGGCCACTCATCGACGCAACACCATATGAACCACCTGTAGCTGTAGAGGTGCTACAAGTACCATGCGATGAGGCATTATCGAATGGTTGACGTTGCCTATACATACCCGATACCTCCCCAGGTCGTGTGTCTGCCCATATGAAGCTACATGGGTGCTCAACTCCAATTGGGCATCTGAAAAAATAACGTCCACAGCCTCTCTTTGTCCTGGCCATAAGGACTCGTATGGGGCCGGCATTGCATATGCACATAGGTGGATCGAACCTACTCATCCTTCAGCAAAATCATAATAATCATCTCATTACAATTATTATAGAACAATATTTTTTTTCATGTTACAACAAGATTAGAAAGAAAAAGATAATGCATACATCCAAATATTTAGACATTCGGCATTAGCACATAGCAACCGTAATGTTTAGTACACATATTTAGTGATACAAATAAGTTCTAAAAAAGGACACATGCAACAACACACATACAACATATTAAGGTGGCATTTCGAATACAATATAAACTCATCAATGCCTCTCAGCCCACATCCATGGTGCTAGACCATCTTAAAATTCAAACTGTGCATGTATCTCCTACTAGTTCGGGTGCCCATGGTGGTAGAAGGTCTCCTAGTTGGGGTTATGTTTGGAGTCTGGTGTCCCGAAAATGCTGTCATCCTGACTAAACTTACAAATGAAATTATACAACGCATAACATGTAATGACAAAATCAGTCTACTAAGTGACCATGTAGCTCAGCATACCCCAGGCTAGAATTGGGAGCCATTTCTTAAGTATCCTGAACATACGTCCTATGGTATTTCTTAGCGAGCATGGCGATGGTTAAACAGCTCCTTTGGCCTGCTATATATAAGGGCACCATCAAATTGTTGGAAGTGGTATCAGGACTGCCTATATAAGGATAAGAAGCACATATAGTTTGTAAATCTAGCATCGATGAGATAATACTTTCCTAAATTAGAAAATAAGCGTTAGTATAGTTTTGGCAGTAATTAAAGCAAAATAAATTTTGTACAACACATAGATACGAACATATACTGCTATTAGAATTGAACTATGATATCTAGTGAGTAGAAAGGAAATGTAGGGTCACTTGAGATTATGTTCAACAAGACCCGTGCACCATTGGCACTCCCCTCTTAACCCGCGTACATATACATAAACATTTGGTCAAAATCGACTATGGTGAGGACATTTTAAGAGACATTCCTTTTTTGGAGAGTGATATGCGTTTTGTCTGCCTGTAGATAAGCAGGCATCCATCAATGTGCTGTCGCTTGCCCCCATCTCACCTTATGGATCAAATGTGAGCAGTTTAGGTACAAAAGACTATTAGATAGATAGCATACTAAGAGTTGATCCTTTATATATTTCATACCTAAAAATATGGGAAAAAGTTGAGATTTGAGTGAATCTAATGGGGTAATTCATTAAAATTTAGGGGAGTTATGAGCTCAAGCACTAACATATAAAGCGCATGGTGGTTAACCATCTCTAAAAAGTGTTGGAAACATTCCATGGTATTTCACTGTCGCTGATGTGAGCCAATTGTCTACATAAATATTGCAACCTCCTCAGTAGGTGATACCTGACATTATTTTGTTTGAGATAAAAGTCCACGACTGGTTAATTCATAGGCCAATCTCATGAAGGTAGGCTTCATCATGCATAGGTTATTATAGAATCAGTCTAGATGGCCATGTATTATCTTGTCAACACAATCCACCCTATGAGTGCAAATGTGTTGTGTGGTATCTTATCAATGTATAGATTAAGCAACAATACATCTGCAATGAATAATACATCACATCTCTGTTGGATACATCATTGCCAAGTGTGCTAAGTGATCCTTTGCTGAACTCCTACCCATCATCATGTGGTGGCATCAAGCTCGATCCACTAGCCATCTTTGTGAATAAGACAGTAGTCATACTCAATGTGAAATTTGACAAAGATACATTACATAGTCATCTCTTACAAATCCATAGAATATATGATTACATGATCATAATTTAGTTAATAATAAGTTCGTACATATAGCAGTAGTAGTAAATGAAAGAAGGCAAGTACAGAAGACAGAACAAGCAACGAAAGTACTTAACAAGAGTTGATCAAAAAGAGGAATATGGAAAGTGGCATTAGGTTTAGTTGCCTAGGAACTTAACTTAGGGGTGTCTTTTTTTGTCATCAAGTTGTAGGAAAAAAGTTCTCATTGTAGCACTCTGAAGAGAATTGATAGCCCTTCTAAACAAGTGGTCCAGTAGGCCCTCAAAGCAACATAGTGCGTTAACACTTGAAAATAGAGAATTGGGCTTTAGGGCCGATCCTCTCAAATTTTGTGTCCATCATGCCATCCCATTTGTTTAGGGCTTCCACTAATCAATCTTGTCTTTTCTTGGCATATAATTTCCTTTCTTTACATCTTCTCTATCATGAGGAACCCTTCCCTTGAGTACTGATAGTGTTGTCAATGTTATCATGAGATGAAGCTAAACATTTTGACCCAGTAGTACTGCCTCCAGTCATATTATCATTCCCACTCCAATTATTGTCCGTGGCTAGGTGGGGCTAAGTAGAAGACCTGGCATTTGCCAACGCAATATTTTTTGAGAAAATCTCAGTGCAGTAATCATAATAGGGTAAGCTATGGTCCATTAACGAGGCATGATCTAGGTGCTCTTAAATTACCAATGAGAGTAATTATATAACAATTTTATAAAGTTCTAAAAGATAAGATGATAAATATACCGAGAGCTAGCGGACAATGCAATTCTCGCTAGCCATGATTATGTTTCACTTGTAATCGTAACCTGTACCATTCATTATCAATGAATAAAACATTCACCACAATGCACGAAGTCAATTCCATATTTGTTTAAGCTGCTTCACATTGTATGTGTACGTAGGCTGTAGCTCAACATTCATCTTATGAAAAATCTTATTCCATGTGTACACTGAGAACGTAGTGGAAAGAAGCTCACCATCTTGGTATTCATTATAGCCAAACTCGATTAATAATTTTTCATTAGTTAATAGCCATCGCACGTATCTTGACTTAATACCCCCGAATTGGATACTTTGTGAATGGCCATCTCCATAAATTGGGTTATGACTGTAAGTATCCATCTATAATCAGGTCTATTGTTTGACCAGCTCATAAGGAATACATTGGTATGAGAATTTGAGAAATGTTAAATCAAACATATGGACTTTAAAACATGGGATAAAGTGAAGCAGTAAACGCCTGAAGACAAAATAGGTAAAGGGATGTGTAAAGTGTACCATATAAATTTGTAACATATGAAGCATTACTAATGGGTGCATCAAATAAAGTCAAATAATATAAGACGTAATGTAACTTGCCACTCATTGTTAGCATGATGAATTTCATCTACTAAAAAGTAAAATAAACACATATAAGATTCATCTTCTACGGAAAAAATTAGTACAAATGGTTAGTAAAATATATTTATGTGTATTTCAAGCAAGGTAAACTATATTCCACACAGTAATAAGCATTTAATGTACGACGAAGTAGCGGCATAAGAAAATAGTAATATATGAATTCAGTAGCCCTTAATTAAAACATCTAACTTAAAAGCTCCGCAGACGTAATTAAACTAAGATATGTAATGACAAAGGGAATTAATAAATAACTATCATACTTCATTCATCTTCCTATTGTGACCCACAAGTTAAGTATTGATTTCATACCTAAAACTTATGAAATAATAAATTAGTAGATATTCAAATTGAATATAAATTGAATTTTACCATTTATAAATAACATATGTATCAAATATATGCAATTAATATACTTGTTATCGTAGTACATAGATGACATTATACTATGTAACGTACTGTTTGTATTAATAATGTATGCATAGCTCGAAATAGTGTATATTTTATATAAGTTTTTTAGTATATTCAATTTATGATATAATTTTTTTATAATAGTTTTGTATGTCATATTGATTTTGTTATTTAATTGCCAATTATAAGAACCAATGTAACCTGCATTATAAATAATACATTACTCATAAATTTTATAATGCATACGAAAAAATTTATTAAAGATATATAAGTAACATACAACTTTTTATACTACATACGTGTTGTTATAATATGTAACCTTCTTTTGGTATTAATAATTTATGCATGCATTAAAAATACGTACATTATATTATTATCATGTAATAATCAATATATTATATTTATATATTTCAATTTAATTTGTTATAAAGTTTTCTATGATATAAATAATTTTTTTTAATTACCAAGAATAAATATATAACTCTATGTACATATTATTAAACTTAATATATTTTATATGTATACATACCGTGTATTTATAATTTTTTTTTCATATGTAACTTACATATTTACTACATATATATACACTTAATATGCATTTTTTTTATCCTATAGACTTGGTATCATATAATATAACGTATATTTTGTATTAATGATTTATTCATAGAATAAAATATTTTATATTTTAAATTTTTCTATATTCAATCTCTATGAAATTTATATATTTTCATATAATTTATTAATAGATTTTTATGTTATATAATTTTTTTTATAAATTTCAATGTATATATATTTTGGTATAATTCATTATATATAAAATAATACCGTATAGCACAATTTTCCTATTATATATTTTTCACAATTCCATATGACGTTATGTAAAATTTTTTTGTTGCAGTTTTTCATTCTTGTCACTGTTTCATAAATTTTTTAATTACATGTAAAGTGTTCCAAGCAGTAAGCAAAATTTTTTTTTGTGTATACATAGTACATACATTGATTTTATTATACATGTGAGTAACAAAATGCATTTGTCATTTAAAAATAAAAATTTCAATCTATTTCTCATAATATAAAAAATATTTTTTTTATGCTTTTTGTTATTTCCATTTTATGGAAAATAAAGTGCCACTATATTTGTTTATGATATTTTGTTATATTATAGTTCATTTCATTTCATGCTAATTTTATTTTCTTTTGTTGAAATTGTGCCATTATGGATTGTTTTAAGTTTATGTATATATTATAAACTAAGAGGTAATGTTAAAATCTAAAATGTGAGACTTATGCCAATACTCCGTTTATGAAATGGGTATCATACACTTGCCTATTGCATCAATATGGATTTCGTGCAAATAAAAAAAAAATTTCAAATTGTCATATGCTAATGACTACATCAATAACTTAAGTCTCAAGTACCCACAATATCACTTTACATATCAAACGTACGTAATGAAACCTTAGATATGCCAGTGTAATTTGCATATCAAACATATATAATAAAACCTTAAAAATGAGATTGTAACAAATTGCATTTTACAATAGTAGAGAGTGTTCATTTGAATACCCAAACATCAATTGCCTTTAATTACTATAGAAAGAGCCCAGACAAGCTATATATTGAGCAAGGTTCAATATCATTTGCTATGTGGTATGAATGGCCACGTTACAAAGCAAAACAACCTTCTTTCCAACACTAATTTAGTAAGAGTTAAGCTGATAAAGCTACATTGCTGGGGAAGACGCCCCCTCCCCCCCTAATGTGAGATTGAGACATTTGGGACCACACCAACATGAAATGATGTGATCCACCTAGATGCCCAATCTCTAATGATTTTAATGTTTGTGGTTACTCCCATCCAAACCAACTAAAATCAGCCAATTACTTTGACCTCATGGTACTCAACCTTTTTTTTCCCTAACAAACTGAATCAAGAAAAAATCACAAAGGATACAACCGGGTTTTTAGACAAGGGCACTTTGACATAAAGAAAATCATAGGGCTGAAACACCAAGCTAATTTCATTCATAAAGATACAAGGGAAACTATTTCAATGGAACAATTATGCTGACAACAAGCAATTCAAAGGAATGGAAATAAAGTCAAGTTTGGCTAAGTCTGTACATTGGAGGAAGAAGAACTTCAGAAACATCATTTTGACCCCCAAAACACTGCAATAGGCATAGGAAAGAAATAGGGAAGAAAAGGAGGACACCGACCAAAGGACAAAGTGACCACAGGTTTTGAATAATTCCACACTAGCATAAGCAAACACAACAAAGAGGAAAGGTAGTTGACAAGTTGGGAAAAAATAGGACAAAACCTTTGTGCTTTCAAGCCATCATGAATGTAGGCTAGTTACATTTTGCACTTAGTTAAGAACCATTTTTTTGGCAAAGTTGTGCAGCGTACAACAGTTGCAAAGTGGTGTAACACAAGCAAGCAATGAAAATGGGCATGCACTTAATGAAGACTCGGTACGAGTCCTTCAATAAACCAATCCTAAATAGTTACCATGGAAGAATGACTTACTTCTCCATTTTATGCATGGAGAAACCCCAAGCATGATGCTAGAGTAGCGACAGGATCAATTGGCATCATCATTGTGAAACAAGTAACACCAAGGACATTATTTCAGTTTACATACTCAATAACCTCATCATATAACCATACAATGGAGAGCATAGTAGTCAAATTAAAGGTAAATCATATTACATAAACCAATCATACATGATCACTAAAGATGCAATCAATGAAACATGAAATGGTCACACCAGACAAAGATGAACAGTAAGTGACATAAGATTAACTTACTGAGGAGCTAGAACAAGTTGGGGTTGGTGAACCTACTAGAGGGCTGGACAGGGACTTGGATGTGGAAATGGTGATGGAGAAGTTGTCCCCAGAATTACTAACAGAAGCTGTTGTTTGCATTACCTTAATTAATGATAGAAATTCCTAAACTTTAATTGAACTACAAGCATAGTGGTGAGGGTGTGTAAGATGATGTACAACTTGGAATTACCTGCCGTTTTGCTAGATTTAAATAGATAAGAGATGACTGCAGACACCTTTCTTAGATAGTAGAGGGATACACTAGTTTGTTTAGGGAAGAGAACACATTATGTTCACCAAGGATTTCATGTGTAGGTAGTGTGCTAGTGTAGCAGCTTGTAAAATCTTGAGTGCAAGATGTGGATTGAAAGATGGATGGAGGATTATAAAGACATGGTGCACATCAATAATTGTAAAACTGGAACAGTTATTGACATGACTACACCCATATGGAAAACAAGAAATGAAGAAACTAAGATCAACAGTAATCAAGATTCCCGGACATAATGTAGAAAATATACAATGCCACACAATGGATTCCAAATTGAACAGCACTAGATACAACTTTAATAGTGTTAAAGACTGCTACACGGTTAATCCAACCAACTAATAATCTATTTGCTAAAGTGTACATAAATTTACAGATATACGACAGTGTGACAACCAATTCACTAAACAGAGCTCCAAGAGAATCAGTCAGTAAGTTCTAGGGAGAACATTTTTGTTCAACTAAAATGCCAAGAGAAGAACATTATTACACTTAAGCTATAAGGCAAAAGAATCAGTGCAAGCTCATATTCAGCAAAATTACACAACTAAGATGAAAACTTTTTTTTAACCCAAATAACAATTCAAACCACTATAAAAATAGCAAAATAATGTAGGACAAAAGGAAAAAGGCCATTTAAATCATACCATTAAACCAACAAGCAAGAGGAAACATGCATGTACAAATACCAAAACATGTAACACAACCAGGATCAACTAACCCCCCAAATCCCTTCAACAGCTAAAGGATTAAAATCATTTTGAGGAACAAAAACAATTCAGACAGAGGCAGAAGAGAAAATCTCAAAATACTGAATACATACATTGCCCATAAAATATAAAATCCAGAAAAGAATCAAATTCTAGTATGCAAGAGGAACCCAAAATAAGTAAGAAGAACTTAGCAACTCATGCACACAAGGTAGCATCAACGTATTAAATAACCAAGACCAGTTTCAAGAATGAAATACCAAAAAATAAAGCCCTAATAAATTAGTTAGTGCTGCATAAACTTACCATGAAAATATGCGAGTAAGCAAGAAATTAGAAACTATGAACTGTAAATCGGGCATAATAGCCCTTAATAATAATAGTTTCCAAAACTAGTCTGTATAGTCGTAGACTAGTTGACCCTAACACCATAAGAGATGAAGAACATACGCACACCCATCTTGTAGATTTTAGTGAACCAAAACATAAGTCACAATATAAATCAACCAAATAGTCAAAGATCTAACCCTAAAAACTAGTTGCGTCAACATATATTGAGGGTTCTTATCCCCAAGGTATTTACAACAACATATATCAAAACGACGTGCGACTCCAAAATAAATCAAAGATCAACCTAGATGAAAATGAGGGAACACCCATCGGCGTTCAATTTATCATAACGATCCCAAAATTTCTTCTGGGAATGACTTTTTTAATGCCTTCATCTAGGTTGCCCAACTATGTAATCACCTATTTCGACCCATAATCGGGAGGAGAGAGAGGTAGGAAAGGGTCAAAGGGAAAAGGAATGCGGAGGCAAAGTGATGGAACAGTGACAGAGAGATAAGATTAGAGAGAGTCATGGAGAGAAGACAAACAACTGGTGAGGAGCAGGAGCATTGGGGAATGGGAAATGAAGGGGCATAGGGGTTATTAGGGTGTAAGGGAAAGGGTTTTTTTGGGATGGGAACAGTAAAATGAAGACAAAAAATGGGGCTACATGTTTGGGCTGTTTGGGATTGTTTCCCCGGAACAATGACATTCCAGGGAAATGCTCCCGAACTTAGCCTATATGTTCCATTTGACTCTGACTCCTATTTTTAGATGAGAGTTACAAAATTAATGAATTTACTTAACTTTATGGTATTCCATAAATGTAGTGGCCAAGTTGCTGTTTGGTGACAAAGTACTACTTTAAATTAGAGGATTTTTTCCTAAACAAAACACCTTAGAAAATGAACTCTTATTTCAAGAAATTAAAAGAAAATGAAAACACATCCAATCTAATTTAATACAATTAGTTTAGTAGTAAGTTTCTATTTCCTACAAATAAATTGATAGTAGATCATGTAAATTTGAATTCTATAAGATTAATTGAGGAATCAACCATGTTCTTCATTAAAAAAAAAAATGGAAGCACCAAATTTAGCGTAAAAGATTATTACTTAATTACAACATGTCCAATTTTTTATATATAAAAATTAACACTCCTTGGAATTTTTGGGTGAAAATTACCCATCTCTTGGTTTGTCTATGTAACTCTCCACGCACACGTACACACACATGAACCTTATGTGGAAAAAAAATAATTAATTGCTTGGATACAGTTTATCAGAAATATATATGTTTTTTTTAACCAGTAACCATAGGATCCGTGCATATAATTGGAAGATGAAAGTACAAATAAAACTTGTCCGTTTTACCAAAGATTTTATTAAGTACCCTGTAGGTAGCAAATCAAGCCGAAAGCTTCTCACAAACTAGAAAAGGCATATAAGCCATGACAAAAGTGGAGTGCATTACCCACCAGGTTTGCTTAGCCCTGAAGGCCAATGATTAAACAAGCAACTCTTCCACCAGCATTTCTAGTGGTTTTGCTCAGTTCATGTCCACTCTTTCCAAGATCATCAGGATTAGAATGAACAACAACAGCTCTTTTAATTATGGAATGTGGTCCTATAAGTGCTATTTGCATGTCAACAATGGTGAAAGCAGCAATGCCATCTTCTCCAACTATGACATTGCCAAGGTCACAAGCATGGCAAACCTCATCATTAAGAACACCATGGTCTTTTCCAGTAGGATTGAAGTGAGGTTCAATTGACATACAACCATTGGTGGTGTCACCAAGGGCACGTGAAAGCCATGGAGTCTTGGCTTTAGCCCAAAAAGGTTTCTAGTAACAGTTGTTGGACCATCTCCTTCCTAGGTGAAGAAGACAGTGCCACTGACACCGTCACTGCTGCTGAGAACTGTGACAACCTTCACCATTATTATATGTGATCTCAACGCACCATTGTTGAGTATATAAAGCTGAGGTAAAGAGTGAGACTATCAAATATATATATATATATATGTATATGTATATTTATACACATTATGCAATCATAAATTATCCGATAGTTGCTTTAAAGTCATTGAGAAAAACTTAAAATTACTTTAGACTTAAAAGACAATGAATATATATTAAGCTAAAATTTAAAATATAAAGAATTAGATAATATATAGGTTGTAATATATTTTAAAAAATCTTATAAAATTTTAAATTTTGATAAAAAAATCAATTAACTCAAGACAAAACTATAATAATAAAGATAAAAAATAAAATAATAAAAATAAATTTATGAAATAATTATAAAGTTAAAACCAATATTATAATTAAAATGTAAGGCAATAAGAAAATTTTAATTTGACTCATAGCTTAGTTATTGAACAACATGGATTAAAGTTAATATTTTAATATATACATGTACATTTGTTTTAATATTTTTACTTATAATAATTCATAAAAATATTTCTATGGATTAATGATGCGATATCAAAAAAGTTTGATTGAAAGTAAGTATTCATTTAATTATTCTTAAATTTTTATATACTCATAAAAGAAACTTATGAGAGATTGATATTTTACTTTGAGTTGAATATTAAAAATTTGCGTATTATATTATTCATGCACATAATATATGTTGATTGATAATTTCAAAAATAATAAAATAACAGCATATATAAATGAAAATAAATAAATTTTACTTGTTAGAGTTATAAAGAATATTAAGAGATACTTTAGCTTATAAAATTGTATGTTACAAACTACTTACTGAATTAGCTATCAAATAATTAACAACCTAATGTAAGTTATTTTCATAGATAAAGTACAAATTGGTTATATATTTTCCGACAAAAAATATTTAACATTTAAAATTTTCAAATGCTATGAAAATGTAACAGTAACTTCCAAATTATTAAGAAATCATAAAAAAAGAAAATCTTTATATATATTTTTTTAAAATTATTTTCTTATTTATCATATCAAATATATAAGTATAAATATATGTATATAATTTAAAAATTATATTTAGTAAAATATTCTATACTATTTTATTTTCTTAATTAATTAATTTATTTATTTAAATTTTATCATTTTATAAATTTCTATATAATTTATAAAATTAGAGTTAGCAATTCTTGATTTTCTATAACTTGTTTAAGTATCAATTATCTTCAAACATAATATTTTTAATAGAAATATTTATATTATTTCATTTAATTAGTAATAAATTTTCTTTCATACTTACAATTCATTTTTTAATCACTCGAAGAAAAATAAATATTATTATAAAATAAATTATTTCAATCTTATAATTATTTTCAGTGCATTGCACCAAGCACATGCTAGTTCACATATAATCTATTTTCTTGATTAATTACTAAATAAATTATTAACAACTGATAAAAAAATTTTAATTTTGATTGAGGTATTCCAACTAATAAACTTGAATCTTGCAGTCTAATAAGATAGCGACCAAATGAGTTATGGCACGTGATCTAAAATTTTATCGAATAATTTAATATTATCTTTTTAAGATTATATATATTGATAGGATAATATAAAAGATTTTCAAGTGGTTAAAATTTTCTTTTACTTCATATACCTATATAAAAGAGTTGTGAGATTTAATACAAATATTATAAGAAAATGCAAATTTTTCAATGAAATTTTTAGAGGGAATGTTGAAAACTTTCATTGGGAAATGGACTTTTTCAAGCATCTTTTAGCAAAATAGTTTTGATGGACTTTTATCAAAAACTTTTTTGTTGATTTTCGACAGGATATTCCATTGGTATTTTATATTTTGAGTTAATATTTTCTTCTCTTAAACGAATTTTGTCGAAAAAATTGTAGAAAAGTTATATTATTTAAATGCTTTAATTTTCTATTTTTTAAAATTTTAGTATTCAATTATCATTTTTGTTTATTAAAATATTTGTATACCGTACCTTGATATGAATTCATAACTTAAGACCTTAATTTTCTTATTTTTTTAATTATAATATAGTTCATTCATTATTTACATTTTATAAAAATATTTGCATCCTATACCTTAATATGAAATTGTAAAACATATATAATATAATTAAATATTTTTAAGTTTTACTTAAAATTAATATATAATATTATTTTGGTTTTAATTGATACTATTTGGCGTTATTAGTTCACTATTGTAACACCTCGAACCGCAAAATATAAATGAAAGAGGAAAAATTTTAAATTTAAATTATAGTGAAGATTAAAGGATTAAGTAAAATATTTAGGGAAGATAAACAATAAAAACATGGATTAGGCTTTAGTTAAATAAAATTTAAAACAAATTAGGGTTTTAGTAAAATTAAGAAAATTGGAAGGACCTAAAAATTAACTTAACTGGGCCTAATTGTTAGAATTTCAAAAGTTAATAGGGCTAATGTGTAAAAAAATAGAAGTTCGAAAACTTAATTGAAAGTCAAGGGCTATTCTGTGAGGCACTTAGGAGTTGAGGGGTGACATTGAAAGTAGTGGAGAAGTTCTGGGGCCAATTGTAATTAGGCAATAGTTGATATATATATACACACACAAATAAAGGACAAGAAAATTTCAAATTCTCAAAAACACACCCTCATACTCAAAAGCTCTGTTTCCTTCTATTTCTCCTCGAATTTGAATTCTGACCTGATAACTAGCTATTTTACCTTGCAAGGATTCTTTTCATACCAAAAACTCACAAAATTGATTGGAGAAAATGGCGTAGGTTGGTGGCCAGTGGTGAAGGTGGTCGGTGGTAATAGGTTGCTGGGTTTTGGCTAATTGAAATAAGAAATTAGTAGGTGGGTTGTAATGGGTCGATGTGGGGAACATAGTGGTAGCTTTAATTTGATGATTGGTGGCCGGATAAGAAAGAATTGAAAGTGAAAATGGGAGGCAGTAGGAAGGTTGTTTTGGTTGCAATTTGCCGACAAGGAGGTTGAGGAAGAAGAAATTGATTGAGGGGTTTGCTTGGGCTTGGTGAGACGCCTCTCTAAGTAAGTCCGGTTGCACTCCTGCAGCAGATAGTGGCAGATGGCGACCTGTACATAGAAACTTGGGAATTTCGTTTCAAACGCAATCAGATTGAAATTAGACTTTGAATTGGACTTAAACTTAGTCCAATTGGGTAAATTTCCATTTTTATTGAATTTAGTTATCATAATTTGATTTAAATTGAAACCTAAATTAAATTAAGAATGAATTGGGCTTTAAATTAGCTTAAATAATTATATTGGTAAGACTCTAATTATAAAATATAATATTGACTTTGGGTTGGTACAAAACCAATTAAAGTAAATTGAGCTAAATCGGCATTGTTGGAAAGACTAAAACTATAAGCTTACAGTAGTAATTACTTTAAAACCCTAATTGTTGGAATTAAATAAACTAATTGTGCTAATGCCAAGAGCTATAATAGCATTATACACAGTCACTAGGAAGTTCTCATATTCCTGTTGATCAATTGTATATAAATATAACATACAGGAACATTCCTAAAGCACTAAAATACAATACAAATTAAGATAAGAAATATAACGCCATTAGAATTAATTTTCTTATATTGCATCTAATATCATGGGAGGAAAGAACCGACACTGTTGAAGCATAGGGAGTTATTACCACAATAGTATTAGGTGAGTATATATTAACTTTCTTTGTTACATAATATGTTTTTTTTTTTTTCAAATAATTTCATCGTGTAGTTTTAGAAATAAGAAGTATAAACCAAAAAAATAAAATACAACTTCAACCTTTCAAGTATAAATTAGATATTTTCACATATTACAACAAAAATTATATATTTAATAAATGAGTTTAGATTTTTAACAACTAAAACAAGAGTTCAAATAAAGAAATATAAAAAACCCTATATGCAAAATGAGCACCATAAAACACCCTCTAAAACTTAGGCAACCTCACCTCTGTTCTTTTCTTTCTCTTCTTTACACCTCTTTGCGATCTTCTTCATCTTGTTCCCATAGAGTACGGGGAGGAGGACGGTTTTTCTTTTTTTGGTTTGTGTTCTGTCTTCTGTTCTTCTTTTGCAATGGAGTAGTCGTAGGAGAAAATCTTTTCTTTTTGTGCTTCTTATTGCAAAAAAGAAGTGCTTCTCTCCATGTGAAAATTGTGTTTGGCTAGGTTGATTTTGAATTGTTTTGACCAAGTACAATAACATTTAAATCTTTCTCGAAAAAATGGAGAGTGATCTCCAAACTTTTACAAAAAAGTAGGAAATGCATTATTAAAAAAAAAATAAAAAATAAAGTGAAAATTAAAAATAAAATTATATATTTTATTCTAATTAATTAAAAAATAATTTTCTCCTAAAATATAAAAAGACGAACAACGTATTTATAAATTACGTTTCCAATTTTCCAAAGTAATAAAAACAAAAAAGGGCTAGGCACTTTCTCCAAAATTTCTACTCAAAAACCCACGGTACCAAAATATTTATCGACATACAGCCAAAACATAAGAACAAGCCCTAAACGATAATACACAGAACCATCTGGCCTTTGATTGTGAGCATTGTTCTTTAACAAGTCAGCTGAGACGATACCCGTTGTCTCAGGTTTCCCAAAACCTGACAGAGTTTTCTCTTTCATAGTTTCAGTACAATTGAATTGTCGCCAGGAATTGAGAGCTGTGTCTGAAGTGGGGTCGATTTTGCCTTTCCCATTTTTCCTGTCAAGCCCCGGTGAGGTGAGCCCCCTTTCTACCCCACATGTTTCCATTCACTTTTCTTAATCTTCTTCCGTACATTTCCATACAAAATCTATACAAATAATGGAAGGATTTCTTTATTATTGCTCCTTTTTTAAATTCCAGAATACTGTTGAAATCTCGTCATTTATTTTGTAATAATCGATGAACGTTGTGCCCGTGCATGCAGTTCTTATCTCTCTCTCTCTCTCTATATATATATATATATATATATTTTTATGTTTCATTTTGGTGCTGTTGTTCTTGTTGGTCTTTTGATTAAGAAGTTGAGGGGGTGGAGGGTGGAGAGGGACAATGGTTATCACTAATTAAATATTATTACAGAGTTGTTTATAATTAACTCGAAGTAGAACTTTTAAAATAGCGGATTTGTCCAGCACGAAGGTATTTTGAGGTAAAGCAAGGTTTATGTCTGACATTGGGTCTGTCTTTCTTTAAGTTGACTTAACAGAACACTTTTCAATAGTAAATCTGGAAAAACAATAGTCTTTCATAAAATATAATTGTCATACTTCATTGTTCGCAGGACGCATTCTTTTGTTAGCTAATGCCTCATTATCTTTAAAGGAGAAGGCTTTGACACAAATACAATCTGTAGGTTTGGCTTAATGCCTACGCTATTCGGACACAAAAAAGAGACACGCTGAACTCAAGATCATAATTTTCCACATAGCTATTTGGCAGCCACTTCAATTTATCCATTAACGGGGCCGTTAGATTTGGAGAATACTGCAACTTTAAAAAACTTGGGTGACTGAATATGGTTCTTTTGTAATGTTATGGTAAAAGTTGGGTGGCTAAAACTTTGTTTTCCCTTAAGCATGATTTTAGTATGAGATTTAATAGTAGGAAGCAAGGATACAAATTTAGGCTACCGGCATGATACCATAAAGATGCCGATACATTAACAAGTTATGGCATGGGGTCGTGTTCAGATATGGAAACATGACCAAGAAAAAATGTACGTACATAAATGTTTTGAGGCATCTTGGGATCATAGGATAAGATCTTTCCATCTTGCTAAACTCACTGGTCCATACTATAATGGTTAGGTTGATTCTTGTGAGGTCAAGGTTTTAAGCCTGTCACTTATTATGATTCGCATGGATTAAGATAAGAATGGGATCTGAATTTTGAATTTGAAAGAAAGAGAATTGAATTTGGGTTTTGAATTTTGTATTTTGAATCAACAAACAATTATGAGGATTGGTATTGATGATTTTGTCCCTTAAAATGAAGGCCTCGTTGAAATAATGTAATTACATAGATATTTCTTCCAACCATGTTATGGTATTGAAGCTGAATTGTGCATAGGAAACAATATGCATTTGATCTTTTCCTTGTATAATTATACTCCCTTTTCTTTTGGTCCCTACTTGGTTTTCTAAAATGACTTACCTTTTCCAAGTGAAAATTGTAAATTTAGATAAAACAATCTATGAATGTGAAATAGGAATTTCATTCTTCCGTTAGTAATATGGAAGGATGGAATGTGGATGAAAATCGAAACCTTAAACTCCAATTTTAATCGGTTCACATTAAAAACATTTCTTCAAAAGAGGAATGATGCCTTAACCTTTTACCTTTATAAAAGATGATGGCTAAGGGCCTGTTTGGTTTCATTTTCAATACCCATTTTCACATTTTCTACTATTCCAAAAATAAAACACATCACTTTTTATACATTTTCATCAAACATCATTTTCATTTTCATTTTCAAAACATATTCCCCCATAACCCATATATCTTCTCTCTCTATTTCATTATTTTTATCTTTCTCCACCTGCAACCTACTAAAACCGATATAATCATTACTTTTCCAACAATCTATCTAAATACAAACTCATTTTTAACTCATTTTCACTAAATACCTTTTCAAATTTTAGAAATGATGGAAGTGGAAAATGAAAATGAAAATAAAACCAAACAGGCACTTACTTTCTCTGTATGCTTTGCTTTCTACTATCTAAAAGAATGATGTTTACTCTCTGGAAGACATATTCTTGGTTTGGTTTACATTTTGTACATTTCTATTGTCTGTTTGGAGAACTCTAATTATACATTTGTATCTCCTTGTTCCATTTTCTAGTGATTCTCATGATTCACATTTATTGTAGGTCCCAAATTGGTCGTGCGAAAATTTGACAGACTGCAATCATGCTTCAGCCAAGGCACTGGACGTTGTTGATGGGTATTGTGGTGATAGTATGTCCTGTGGGCCATCAGTTACCATTTCTCTTGTCGCTGACGCTAACCCAATATAATAGAAATAAAATTGGCCAGAACTGGAGTGATAATGGGTAAACATTTAGACATTTGCTCTAAACTTGTGTGCTTGTTACATCATTAGCATATTGGGTGAAACAAAAAATTTGAAGAAGTAATTGCTCTGGAACAAGTAACTTTTTTCAGAGAGTCTACAGAGGACCAGAAACTGTGAAGTAAATGAAAGTGAGCAGAACAAGACAATCATAACATGAGTGCAGAGTCACTTTTGATGTGAGTTATATGTCTTTGTCCGACAACCTAGGGTATAGTCTTTTTACATTTTTTAATTCACTTCACCTCTCTTCTGGCTTTATATTGCCACAGTACTATGGCTTGCAGTTGTTGTATTTGTTGAGCTCCTTAGCTGGTGCTTCACTTGTGCAAGATGATGCAACTACTTTTATTATTATACTACTTCGAGGCTTAATTTGGTCATCTGAAGATTAGCAATAAGCATGACATTGTTTTTTACATGCAAACTTAAGAGTTAAGACATGATTTTATTTTCCATGTTTCACGTCTGGTGAGTCTTTGAAGCAATGCCAACTTGGTGACTTTTTTGGCACCTGTTATTTACATGGAATTATGAATAATTTTATTCATTTCCTTGGTTTAGGTCTTCTTTCTCTTATTGGTCGCTCTCATATGCTCGGCATCTCTCCTCCTTTTGTACATTCTAGTACCTTTGATATTGTGAGCACTACCTTTTAGTGCTTATAACATGATAGTGCGTAGATTTTCAAAATTAAATAAATAAAAAAAAAGAATGGTGTCAAATTTAGGTGATCGCAGGAAGAAACTCATGATATAGGGGGATAGAAAATCCTGTACCAATTCTTGCCCTTTTTCCACTACAAGAAAATAGGTCATTATTGTCAAAATGTCAAGTGGCAATTTTAAAGTTGTTACTAATTATGTACTTGTGTCATCCTAAAAATTTAGGACCCCCTTTGGAGTTCTAGATGAGAGTTTAAAAAATTTAACTTTTGTGTAACTTTACTTTATTGTCCTTATAAATAGTGTTGTAGTGGTTGAGAGACAGTGGGATGACATAATTACTTTAATTGAGAGAATGTATTTGAAAAAGAATTCCGTTATAGGAAATGCAGTCTTATTTTGAGATGTCCCTAAAAGAAAATGAGAGCACTAAATCTGGGATACATGGAATATGTTTAGTGACTAGGACTTTTATTTTTGCCAAAATAATGATTTTTACAAATTTAATAATGAAGAAAATTGTTTTTAAATTGTGACTGCTGAAAATAAGTTGCACAAGAACTGTATTTACATTGTTACTGATAAGCAGTGATACATGTATAATGACAATTCAATGGCACAAATATTTTCATAATGACTTTGTAACAATATTTGCATTATGATAGACACAGTGCTTTAGCCCAGCGATAAAAGTCTCGCACAGAAAGTGTGAAGTTGGGGGTTTGAATCTAGCGGACACCCGGTGTGCATGTATATAAATAAAAAAATATTTGCATTATGATAATATTGATATTACATATGTCTTTGATTGTAATTCTTGTCACTATTAAGTTTGTAAAAATTATTATCGTAATAGAATAAAAATTTTTGTCACTTAAATAATTTTTTATTAATGACAACTTTGCATTGTCATTCAAGAGATTGTGACTAGCATCGGTTTTTCTTTCAATTTTTATTGGTAACAAATCCAAAAAACTAGAATTTTATCTAGAAAATTGAGTTGGTGAGTAAAAAGTTTGTTTTACTACGTTGCTACATTGAAATACCAATTCTAATGAACTTCTGCCTTTCTGTATATTGAATAACCAAATCATCTAAAATCATATGTTGTAAGGGAGGAAAAACTTATTAGTACAATCCCTCCAACATGCCTCCTCATGTGTGGGCCTCGCTATTTTTCTAAGGTGAATTGCATGAAATATTTCAGAGCAGATATAGCATAATTCAATCCTAGGTTCTTTTGCTAATCTAATGTCAGATTGAATGACCACATCATCTAAATACATCTAAGTATTTTTTTTCTCATTTAATGTCCAAATGATAACTATGCTGTTAATGGATTCACATTGCTGAATACTTCTGCAGGCTTCTTGTTCATTCTTAAATGTATTGTGTAAGTGTAACTACAGATTTATGGAAGTATGCCTCAACTCAATAAAAATTGTGTATCTGAGAAATATACCTCAAATGGGTAAACAAGTCTATTATGTTTTTCATTTTTAAAGAGAAAGGGTACTATCTGTCTTCTTTGTTTTCTTGATGCTTAAGGGTAAAAATTACGTGGTATGTAATGCGGTAATTCTTCCATCATTTTCTTTGTTATGTATAGGTTCCTTGCATGTAATACCTCTTGTGTGTGTTGCGTGTGTTTGTATGTATAATTTCAGAATGATGTCTTCTAGACAATCAGACAGACGTGTTGGGATTTTCCTTCTAAAACTCGTTGATATTAGAGTGCAAAATGAGTTTAGAACAAATTTTCTTCATTTATGGATTGTGTGTCAGCTAGTTCTAAATATATATATATATATGTATGTATATTAAGGATGTTCTAGGATATCTTTAGCTTCACTCCATGGGGATGTGTTTGGTAGAAGGCATTTACAGACTCTGGTTAATGAAATACTTATTAGTGTGGTAACCAAGTCTGAAATTGAGAACTTAGATATTTTCTTTGCTTCTTTATTGTTTTTACTTTCTGTGAACTTCAGATCAAATATGTTTGTTTCTCTCTCTTTTTCTTCTTCAGATTAAAATATGCTTGTTTCTCTTTCACTTTTTCTTTTATACATATAGAAATGTACTTCAGCTTGAAGTTGTGCTGAAACAGCCTAGTCCTACTGCTAGTGTTGATTTTTACTCAGTAGTATATTGAAGAATAAGTAAATAAACACGCAGTGCATCAAAGAATAAATTACAGAAACGTGCTGTTATATTCTTAGCGTATTGTTCAAGCCACTAGTGTATGATTTTAGAGCATACTTCAATGAACTTTAAAGGTTAGAGCTGTAACTCATAAATACTTGTCTACTGTGAATTCTCAAATGATCATTGCTGGCCTTTACTATCTGGTGTGGTGCAAAGTCGAAAATGACTGAAAGATTGATGCACTATGATGTAGTTTGTACTTCAATCATTTTCATGATAAATTATACTAAAACTGAGTAAAGAAAGGTAAATAACATTAGAGCTATTAGTAAACAAATTATTTGTAACACTACATTCTTCACCAACTTAAGCAAACTAAAAAGGCAAAATTATCTCTGGATATTTAATAATTATTAGTCAAATTTATACCTGCTAAAAGCAATGTCTAGTGTTTGTGAAGCACTATCCGGTAGCTCCAACACAGATCTACCTATATAATGAAAGCTATTTG
>JACGDI010005475.1:1387328-1440443 GCA_014898725.1 Jacaranda copaia | reverse complement strand
CAAAAGAAGACAAGCCACAATATTCAATAAAGTACAATTAGCATTGTTTGATATTTAAAACAAATTATGAAGTTGTCATTATTTTATTTTCGCAAGATTTGTTTTATCCATGGCAAATGATTTTATTCTAGTTTGGACAAATATCTTCTTTTCTCCATCTCATTTCTATAATATTACAAAAAAATTAATAAATATTTTTAATTTTTTATATATAAAAAATTTATCATTAGTATAGATTTAATTTCATTATACAAAATATTTTGGGTTAATATGTTAAATTTGACTTTATAGCAATGGGTATTTTTTTGGGCATCGGTATATGGATAACTTATAAGTGTAGATCCTACTAATACCCATTACAATATCTTTAATAAGTATGGATATGGGTATGAGTATGACTTTTTGGGTTTGAGTAGGGTAATACCCTACCCCTTGATTGCTCTAATTCCAGGAACAAAAATCTGATATTTCATTGACTTCCGGAAGAAACTCTTAAACCATTTCCTACAACATCACTAATAGTAACAAATACATCACTAATGATCAGGGGTGGCTCTACCTTAATAAATAATTATTTATTGTATACTTAGCCCAAAACCCTGAACTCTAAACCCTGAACCCTAAACCAAAAAAAGGAGGCCACCTTAAGCCTCCAAATTATATGTATTTTTTTTATATTTTAGGCCTCAAAAATAAAAATATAAGATTCATTTTTTTTTCTTCACCATATAGGCCCAAAAAAATTAGGTCTTTAGTTTATAAGCCTCATATATATATATTTTTTTTCTAAACAATTTAGGCCCTGAAAAAAGTGTAAGGCATTTAAGTTGGAGGCCTTAATAGTTAAGTATACTAATGAGGTTGAAAGTTGTATATAGTAAAAAGCGTGGTGTTTGGGCTGATTTAACTAGAGAGGTCGAACAATCCAACAGTGATATTTCTCAATGTCTGAGATCTACAACCAACAACATACATTAAACTAGTCGTGGTGCCCTTGGCAAAGGCACTCTGATGCTCTAGGTAGTTCTTGTCGAAATAAGGTAATCGAACAGAAGAGTAAGAGCGCATAGTGTATTTGGCATTACATGGAATGTGGCTGGCAGTGAGGTATTTACAGCCTTCTCTTGGTGGATGATATGTCTAAGATGTTTCTATCAAATGTAGAGGGCTCTTGTCCTTATTTGAGGGTTATTGGTCATATCCCATCCTGGTACTATTTCAAGTGACATCATCTCCTGCTTTTTAGGATGAACAATACTCAGAGGGTGCACCTCCTTACCAGAGTTGGTGGTAGAAACTGTACCGAGTGGCATGCGCCATTAATGCTAAGGCATGCTGCTTATCAGAGCATTAAATGTTGCAAGGATATGAGTCAGTGCTGGAGTGAGCACTCTAGTTGACAGTAGTCGAACAGACAAGGTGATCGATCAAAGAGATGGTTAAGTGGACCAAGTGGCATGAAGCTTCCTATTGAGTGCAGTCGAGAATAGTTCATTTAACCAGGTGGCTGTGCTCAAGTGATCCGGCCCGTTGAGTCTAGAAGTAATGTTGGGATGTATATGTTAAGTGGGCCTCAGGGCCTTCTCTGAGATTGATAACTTGTTGGGCTGGGCATGTTGGCCTATCCCATATCATGAGTTCTCCCCACTCGCGGTCCTGATCGAGCTTGTTGACAAAAAAGAGTAAGGAGTAGATAGCTAAACTACGATTACGGTGATTTTATGATGGTTATGCATATTCGACCAGGATTTTTGAATAATTGACCAGAATATTTGAATTCTCAACCAGGGTTTCTAACAATTTTCCGCATTTAATGCGCCAGTTACATCACAGAATATGAAGCACCAAGGGGCGACGGTGCAATTATTACTGCCGCTTAGGTTCTTGCATTCAAACACCTATAAATATGAGGGGTAGAGAGACCCATTTTACATTTTTTCTAAAATTTTCTTTGGCCGAGTTTTGCTTTCAAAGCTTTCTAAATCCTTTATGCACTTAGAGTTTTCAAGCTACCCGCTATAAGTTCTTCTGCAACCTTGAGCTTTTTTTCATTTTTCTTCTAAAAAGATATCTAGTGCTTCAGATAGTGAAAATACTAGGTTTGAGGATGTACAATTCCAGAGGAAACTGGGTTGAAAGTGCATCTAAGAGCACACGTGAGAGTAGTTTTGATAGTTCATCAAGCAATAGCTCAACTTTAAGCAGCTTGAGTACTGAGAGGGTTGCCTCTAGGGGTGAGGTTGGCCCAAGTGAGGTATCTACATTGTGCGGCTGATTATTCACACTAGACCATTATAACAAAATAATCTCCAAAATATCCCCAACTGACCTAGTTCAAATTAGGGAGATGTACCACATTCTTAATGAGTATGAACTTTTAGTGCCTATGCCTTGAGGTAGGATGCATCGACCTTTAAGGGATGTATAATAGTGTTTAAGCAAGGATTCAGGTGCAACCTTAGGTTTTCCTTAGCGCCAGCCATAGTAACCTCTTGGTAGGCCTCGAGGTCTTCATAACTCAGCTCTTCCCCAATTATTTTGCCATAATATATAGTTTTGCTATGTTGATGTACTTGTTCGACCAGCTAGCCTTATTTTTCAACTTTTCAAATCTATTTCATTTGCCAATGTCTCAGAAGTCGAGTAGTACGGAAGAGTCTGGCTTCTATTACCTAACAATGTGTTTGCGCCGAAAGTTCCTAATAGACCCTTTCTCTTCATACGGGTAGGGGTGGAAGAAACACTTTCTTTATGTTCGAGGGCCCGATGAGTTTAACATCCCAAGGGGTGGTGGAAGGGGCATTTGGAAATGCCAAGGAACTAAACATCTAGTTGGCCTAACACCTTTATTCGGGACCTAGTCGACTTTGGGCATATAGAGGCCTCAATTTTAATTGAATAGAGTTATTTGGTGTTGGCTGGCCTGTCACCGATCGAGCTTGACTTGTTTGCAGGTGATCAGTTAGGTAGTGTCGTTGATTATGTTAATAACATATTTTTTTCTACTCAATTTTGTTCGATTTATTTTATCGTTTGTTGGCAGATCGAGAAGAGGTAATGTCACAAAGTCAAGCAAAAGCTGCAGCACGAGCGTAAAGGAATGAGAAGCACTATTGGGTGGCTGCTCGATGAGAGCCCTTTATGGCTAAACTTGCGCCATCAACTCGATTGACCATTGCCCCCGTTGTGCCCTAAATCGAATAAACACCTTAGCCCCAACCTGCTCAACCAAAGGAGTGTGTTCATAGCAACCCCGTGGGTTGGGACAAAAGACCAATGATCGAGCATGGAGGGTTGGCGCCTAAGATAATGGTAGGTGACAAGGGTAAGTCGAAGGTGGTGATAGGCTACTACCTATTTGGCAAGCGCAATGATGGGGTGCTATTTCAATTGCCTTAGTTGGAATCACCTTGCTTTAGGCCCTACCCCACTATAGAGGTGACTAATTTAACCTCATATAGTTGGGGATGAGGGGCTCGACGCCCTCAAATGGATAGTGATCAGGCTCTTTACTAAGGACCAGTAGAGACTCATGAACTTGAGTCAGGTTGGGGTGCTCAGGGCACTGGTGTGCCACTATAATCTAGTGAGTGTGAGGTTGACTATTTTTTGTCGAATTATTTTTCCAAAAAGTTGTATTGTTCGCTGACGCAATGTGTTTTAGGTGGGCCAACTAGGATATAACTTGTATAGCCAGTTGAAGTTGGCTCTGGCAGATTGAGAGGAGCTGTAAGGGGAAGGGGATACAAAGACACTCAAAGTTCAACTTGGGTGTTCCTAACTCCAGGTCGACCAATTGACAAAGGAGGTAGCTAACCTTCGAGAACAGCTAAATTCTAAAGATCAACAGCTAATGTAGGTAATCGAGGAAAGGAGTTGAATGGACTTTGCGCTGAAAAAGGCTTACTTAGATATGCAGATGAGCTACTCCTATGGTCGAGTGGCTGGTCGCATAGATGCGCTTAGGGAGGCTCGGGAGGCCTTCACTCAATAACTCCCTATAATACGGCAAAAGATGGTGGAATAATTTATATTGAGCTCAGCCTTCCAGGATGCAAGCGTAATTATGTCGATTGATGATGCTCGCAACACTTTCCACAAGGCAGTCAAGCAGCTCGAGTGTCTGGACTATGCTTTTTAGGCAAAAGATAAGAGCAAAATTAGCCATACCCTAAATGAAAAGCTGCAGCCTTACCTCAAATCTGAGGAGGCCAGAGTCGATGGGGCCAAAGAGAAGGACATCGCAACTAACGCCCCAATTGAGGTAATGATTGAAACCTAATAGAAATAGGCTAAGGTCGATGCTAGGCTAGCTGAGTCGGTGAGTGAATTTGTCTTCATTGAGGACTTTGCCGTCCAACTAAGGGAGGAGTACGTCGACGTCGCATAGTACATGCTGTGCTCAACTAACTTCATGAGCGACATCATGGGGCCTTCTCGACCATCTCAAGCCATTTAGTTGCTCACATCTATAATGCTGGAGCTTCATCAAGATAAGTTAGAAGGTGACCAGGCTGGGTCCAACCAAACTTAATCTCCAAACTCTGTCGCTTTTTGGTGTTGTTTCTTTGTTTTTTCTTTTTGTTTGTTTGTTTGTTTGTTTGTTTGTTTTGTAATAAGAATGTCATTGTAATGACTGTTCAATGAATGAAAGATCTTTTTTTCCACATCTTTGTTGTCGAATGCATTTCACATGTTTCTTGTTGAATGCCACATTACTATCGCAAATGTATGGGTGAATCATTGACAACCATCTTAGTTATCCATAAAATGCGATGCAAAATTCAATAATATTGTCATCGATTTTTAATTAGTGTTGAGAGATATGCATGACCCTGCTAAAGCATGCTGAACTTTACAGTCAATTTTCATTATTTTATGGTAAACTTATTGATCAACTACTAGGTCAATTATATAGTTAGGGCTAAAAAGTCTTAAGTTTTTAGTGTGTAGCTATTTTGAGTTAACTACATGGTTAATTTAGAACTTTAGTTTGGCAGCGTGAAGCTACTTTTATGTCTAACTATGGGGTCAACTTGAAATTTGGTTAGGCAGCAGTTTGTAGCTGCTTTTTTGTCAACTACTGGGTCAACATGAGACTTGAGTGCCAACGTGAAGTAGCTTGTTTGTCAATTACAAGGGCAACTTGAATCTTGAGTGGCAGTGTGGAGCTACTTATTCGTTGACTATGAGGTCAACTTGGAACTTGAGCAGCAACATAGAGCTCTGTATTCATCAACTATGGGGTCAACTTAGAACTTGAGTGGCAGCATGGAGCTACTTATTCATTGACTATAGGGTCGACTTGGGACTTGGAACTTGGAATAGTATGAGGTAGACATGGCTGTGACAATGCAAATAAATGGTAACAATGTTGTTAGAACTTTATTCATATCAAATAATATGAGGATGATTACAATACAATTTCAGATATAGAATTTTCTCAAGTTGATGGCGTTCTATGGGCGAGGGAGCTCATCCCCATCCATATTAGCAAGTTTGTGGGCATTATGCTTTGACACTTTTACAATGGTATAAGGTCCATCCCATTTTGGGTTGAGTTTGCCAACATTCTTAGAGATTTTCACCTTTTGAGAATGAGGTCTCCGACCTCAAAACGGCGCAGCTTGACCCCTTTGTTATAGTTCTTCGCCATCCTTGACTTGTAGCACTGTATAGTATTGTAAGCTTTTCATTTTTGCTTATCGATAGTCTCAAGGTCAAGCTTCCTTTTTAATGTGTTTTTGAGTGGGTGAAAGTGAATAACTCGAGCTATGTGTTAAATAACTTCTGAGCGGATGACTGCCTCAGACCCATAGATAAAACTATAAGGGTTGTGACCTATAGTTGTTTGGGGAGTTATTCTGTATGCCCACAGCACTCCTGGGAGATTGTTTACCCAACCCGAGCTAGTATCCTGCATCTTGGCTTTTAAATGGTCGAGGATCATTCTGTTTATCATCTCTATCTAGCCATTTGATTGAGGATTGCCTACTGAAGTAAAGTGTTGGGTGATCCCTAAGGCTTCACACCAATTTCTGGTACTTTTGCTTTGGAACTGAGTCCCATTATCTGAAATGAGGATCTTAGGTAGGCCAAAATGATAAATGATGTTTTTTCCAATGAAACTATGATGGCTACTTTTGTTATCTTTAGAACAGCCTTAGCTTCGATCCATTTGGTAAATTATTCAACCGCCATAATTATGAACTTTCGCTGACCTGTCAAATTTGGCAGGGAGCTTAAAATATCGATCTCCTACTGGTCGAATGGCCAAGAAATTTGAACATTGACCATGGGCGTGGCGGGTTGATGCGGTAGGTTTGAATAAACTTGACAGGATATACATTTTTTAGCAAAATTCATGGAGTTCTTCAATAGTGTTACCTAAAAGTAACTATACCTGATTATTTTATGTGCAAGGAATCTTCTCTCGGAATGGTTTCCACACATGTCTATGTGGATATCCTGTAATACTTTAAGTGCCTTGTCAGGATCTAGGCACTTTAGGGGTGGTCCAGAGATCGACTTATTATACAATTGGCTATGCTCATTAAGCACAAACCTGGCAGCTTGCCCTCAAAGGCATCGAGCCTCATTATTATTTTCAAGTACCGTGCCATGATTCAGGTAAAGTTTTATTAGATCCTTCCATGAAGGGACTGTCTCCTTAATGCTCTATACTAGGTTTTCCTCAAGTGGGCTGATCGATAGCTTATCGACAACCAAAAATATTACTGTTTTATCTTTTGTGCCTCTGGTTGAGCTAGCAAATTTGAATAGGGCATCCGCACACTTATTCTTAGATCGAGGTACCTGACTAAGGGTGAACTTTTTGAATGATTCTTTTAATTTTCTAACATCTATAGGTACTGGCTCATTGCTAAATCTTTAGTTTCAAAATTTTCCTCAAATTATTTTGTTACCAGCTAGGAATTTGTGATCACTGCCAGGGGCTCGACGCCCCGATCGAGTGCCATCCTCATTCTCGTGAGGAGGGCCTCATATTTCATTTCATTGTTGGTGACTGCATAGTCGAGTTTTATTGCAAAATTGTATTCTTCCACTACTGGTGAATGGAGGGTGGCTTCTACTCCCCCTCCAAAAGTGGTCAATGATCCATTAACATGTAAAGTCTAGATAAGAGGGGCTTCACAATTTTTCTCAAGTAGGTCAATTTATTCGACGATGAAGTCTGCCAAAACCTGTGCTTTGATGGCTGTTCTCGACTGCAAAGTAATATCAAATTCTCCTAGTTCGATGGCCTATTTGGTTAGCCTCTTGGATGTGCCTAGTTTCGACAACACTTGCTTTAACAACTAGTTGGTCAGCACTATAATGGCATGGACTGGAAGTATGGATGCAGCTTTTGAGCTATGGTAACTAGTGCTAAGACAAATTTTTTGATCTCCAAGTAATTATGCTCCGGTCCTTGAAGTAACTTACTGTAATAATAGACTGGTCAATGGCTGTCATCTCTGGTCGAGACCAAGACCAAGCTGATTGACACTCCAGAGACAGCTAAGTATATCTGAAGTACCTCTCCCAGTTTGGGTTTTGCAAGAATGGGGGTCGAGGATAAGTACTGCTTCAACTCAACCAGTGCCTAATCACATTATTTATTCCACTGAAAACCTAACTTCTTGGCATTTTTGAGAATTTTGAAGAAAAGTAAGCTTCTGTCTGCCAATCTCCTATAGATTGGTTTCAATGCCTCGCTAACTAACCATATGACCTAAAAATGTGCCTCCTCAGATCCCAAACATACACTTGTTTGGATTCAGATTTAGATCAAATGCTTTCAAAATTGCAAAAGTGTGATTGAGGTTGAGCACATGGTCCTAGGCATTTTTCATTTTTACAATCATGTCATCGACGTACACCTCCATCGACTTGCCGATTTTATTTTTAAACATAAAGTTGACAAGCCTTTAGCAAATTTCTCCAGTATTTTTTAGTCCAAAAGGTATGACCAAAAAGCAATAGACCTCATTGGGAACAACAAAAGAAGTTTTATCCCTCTCCTCAAGAGATATGAACATTTGACGATAGCTTTGGAACGCATCCATCATGCTTAATAACTCACAACCAGTAGTGGAGTCTACTAATAAATCTATTTAAGGTAGGGGGTCAGGATCTTTAGGACATGCTTTATTCAAATATTTGAAATCGTTACACATACCTCATTGTTCCTCAATTTTTGGGACAACTATAATATTACAAAGCTAAGAAGGATATTGAATTTCTATAATGTAACCTGCATCTAAGAGTTTCCTAACTTTCTCCTCGATGATTTGCATCTTCTAGATGTTAAATGTCCTCATCTTCTATCTAATCGATTGGTATGAGAGGTCAATATTGAAGTGTTGAATGATCACGTTGGGGTTTATTCCCTGGAGGTTGGATGCTTTCTAGGCAAAGATGTCAATGTATCTTCTTAGGAAATCGATCATAAGGTATTTCAGGTGGGGGCCCATATCTATCCCGATCTGAGTTATTTTGTTGGGGTTTTCTTTTTCCGACTCAATAATTTTAAATTCATCGATGGGCTCCACCTAGGTATTCTCCAACTTTCTTTTCTTATTGGCTTAGGTCTTCTCAGGTTTCGTTATAGCGGCGTTCGCCAAAGTTTTTAGTTGTGGTCAAGTCTTCTGCTTACATGACTTGATCGAAATGTTATAACACCTCCAAGCTTCCTTAATATTACACAATAATTTCCTATGCATGTTGGGGTTGGGAATTTGATCTTTATGCGGTAGGTTGACATAATGGCACAAAAATCATTTAAGGCTAGTTGACTAATTATCATATTATAAGCAAATGGGGCATCAACTACCAGATAGTTAACTATCAAAGTCCTTCTTTAGGGTGTCTCCCCAAATGACATCGATAGGTTGATGGATCCTTCTGGAATAATTTTTGACCTCCCAAACTCGATTAGAGAGGTACATATAGGTTCAAACTTTAGCTGCCCCATATTTATTCCTTTGAGGGTGGAGAGAAAGATGATGTTGGCTGAGCTGCCGTTATTAACTAGGACTTTTCTCACTTCAAAGTTGGTAATCTTAACAGAGAATACCATAGGATAATTAGTTTTATGGTTGATATTCTTTCCCTCGAGGCAGGCTAAGTCGCTGTCAGTAAAAGAGATGGGCTCTGCACTCATCGATAAATGGAATATTATTTTGACGGGCAAGGCTTTGGTTGACTTTAGCCTTCTCTGAGTTTGTTTTTTGGCTAATTTTGAGTCCCCACCAGTGGGACCTCCCGCGATCATATCAATTACTTCTCGAATAGGCAAGCAATTTTTATGGGTGAGTTTCTTTCCCTTGTCCTCTCTTTTTAGGCTAACCGACCTTTCTTTATGGAGAGTTCAATTGATTTTGCCCCTTTCGACTTGTGCGTCCATGGCCACATACTTTTTAAGATGGCCCTATCTAATGAGCCTCTCAATTTTTCCCTAGAGGTTGAAGCGTTCATCTGTGTTATGCCCCTTTTGTTGATAAAAGTGGCAGTACTTTTTTGATTTTTTCATCATTTCAATTTTCATCAACTTTCTCAATTTTATAAGGAGATTATCATGCTGAATAGCAAACAGGACTTCTCTCTTTGAAATAATTAGTGGGGTGTAATAATGGAAGCACTTTATTGGAGATCGCCCTCTCTCTTTGTGTTTCTAGTCGTTCTTTTCTTTTTTTTATCGATCTTAGTTGATCTAAATTTAAGCTTGTTCATATCCTCTTAAGTCATATACCTTTTTGCCAGGTTGAATAGCTCTTCCATTGACATCGGGCGCTCTTGCTCCAAAGTATTGGCATATTCTTTGTACTTGAGCCCTAAGAACAGCACGTTGATCAGAAACTCAATCTGGGGTTGATTATCTTCAAGACCTCCGTGTTGAATCTCATGAAGAAGTTATGAAGAGACTTCCCTTCATTCTGCTTGATAGTATGAATATGAGTGTGGGGAAGTTTTGCCTTTTTTCAGTTGGTGAATTGGTGCAAGAATTTATCCAAAGCTGATCATAGAAGTATATTGATGAGGGCTCCAGCTTCAAAAACCAATCAAGTGCTATGCCCTAGAAAGTGGTCAACAGCATCTTAGTGTGGATATACTCGTTGTGCCTGTGCAGCTGCATCATATGCTTGAACTGCATCAAGTGCTTAATGGGGTCTATTGAGCTGTCGTATCTTGCCAGTTTGATTGGGACTTTGACATTAACAGCAATGCATTCATCGATAATCTCTTGGATGAAAGGAAAACCTCTCTCTCAATGAGACCTTTGGAGGCCTTCTGGGTTGGGTGCCCTATTTATGTTTCTCCTCGATATCTCGTCGAGGAACCTATTCAATTATTGCACTTGGTGAGAGGCTTTTTCCCACACATCTCGATCAACTTGGGTAGCATTTCGATCAAAATGAGGTCTCACGTGCTCAGCCCTATCGTGCTGCGGGGCTTGAATAAGCCAGGCTGCATGATTTACGAATTCTTCTATTTCTTTATATTAGTTGCGTCTGGAATGTTCGACCCTATCGCTTTACGAGGCTTGATTAGGTTGAACGTGGTGGTTTACGAAGTCAACAATTTCCTCCCTTGGCTTTAGTCACCCCTTTCTCTCTGGGGTCATTTGAGACTGGCATCACATCTAGTTGGTGGCCACTTAGATTCCTGGCGACCGCGGTTGTCTTGAGAGGACTTTTTTTTTGGGCTGAGGCAGTTGATGTGCTTGTTTAATGCAGTAGAAAGTTGAGTAGAGATTTGAGCAGATATTTATTCACTTATGAACTGCATCAACTTAGGCATAGCCAATGTTACAACTTGTTCCTGCAGGGCACTAGGGCCTGTACTGAGTGGCACATGGCATTAATGCGAAGGCACGCTACTTGTCAGAGTATTAAATGCGGCAAAGATATGAGTCAGTGCCAGAGTGAGCGCTCTAATTGACAATGATCGAACAAACAAGGTGGTCGATCAGAGAGATGGTTGAGCGAACCAAGTAGCTTGAAGTTTCCCATTGAGTGAGGTCGAGAATAGTTCATTCGACCAGGCGGCTGTGATCGAGTGATCCAACCCAACTAGGTCCAAAAGCGATGTTCGGCTATGCATGTTAAGTGGGCTTGGGGACCCACTCTAAGATCGATAACTTGTTAGGCTAGGTCTATTGGGCTATCCCATTTAAAGGCTTTTTATGTTTTTCCTTCGGCCTCCAATTTTATTGAGATGGACTTGCTAATGATAATAAATGCATCAAATATCTGAATGCGTTAATATGCAATTCAATGCATTTTTTTTTAACAGAAAAATCATACAATTTCATTAAAAGGGAAACAAAGAACATAATATAATCCTAAAAAATGTTCCTTAAAGCAGAAAAATGAGAAAGAATATAAAACTACTAAGCATAATCCTTATAATTATAACACCATTAAAGCATCACAAAGCATAATTCTTATAATTATAACTCAAAATATTGACTACATAATTCATAAACACAATTCATATAATTATAACTCCATTAGAGCATCACAAAGCATAATTCATATATTTATAACTCAAAATATTTGACTACATAATTCATAAACACAATTCATGCAATTATAACTTTATTGAAGCATCACAAAGCATAATTTATATAATTATTGACTATATAATTTATAAACACTATTCATATAATTATAACCCCATTGAAGCATCACGAATCATAATTCATATCATTATAACTCAAAATATTAACTACATAATCCATAAACATAATTGATATAATTATAACTTAATGCTAAAAAAAATTTACTTTTTACAATGCCCAAAGGATGCAAAATTCCAAATGCAAAATTTCAAACCTACACAATTAAACAAAACATCACTATAATTATAAAAATTAAAAAAAAGGGGGGAAAAGCATGCTGCCCCATTGCCCAACTGACAGGGAGGCTAGCAACTGTTGGCCTCCCCATCGGCGGCGGCGAGGCCAACAGATTTGCTGGCCTCTCTTGAACCCAACTATTGCTGGTTCACCGACGACATGGAGGCTAGCAGGCCTTCTCTTAGCCGGATTTGCTATCCCCTCTCCTCCATGGGGCTAGCACTCCCATTTTAAAAAAAAAGAAAGAAAGAAAGAAAAAAATTGAGGGGGGAGGAGGGAAGGAGGAAAAAATGAAGAAGAATGATATCAAAATTTGAAATTGAAATGTACACATATGGTAGGCTTAGTCATTTCTTACTTTTGTCTTTTATGTTTTTTATTTTTTTTGCATTTTATTTAAATAATTTGTATTTAATTATACTAATTAATTTTTTAAATTTAAAAATTAATGATTTATTATTATTTTTATTTAGTAGTTAATTTTTGTTACAAAATTTAGTTTTATATAGTTATTATTTATTTATACATAACTATAAAAATGTAAATACTATTTAATTATACTTAACATATATAACTTTTAATTTTTTATTTAATCAAATAACTATTAATAAAAATGTGTTGAGGAACATATTAATGAATTATTAATAAATTATTTTTGTTAGTAATTTTACCAATGCATTACTATTAGAGTTATATTTCTCACAAATCTTGCCAACTAATTGCCGACAGAATTATATTTCTATAAAAATTTTCCAACTGATTACCGACGGAATTATATCTTTAAGAAATTTTACCAACAGATTGCCAACGGACATTAGTTTGTTGAAAATGTTACCAACGAATTACTAATAGAATATACTTCATTTGGAAAAAGTTAATGACTGATTATCAATGGATTTTATTTCTTTTGCTAATTTACCAATGGATTACCAATGGATATTTTGTCTGTCACTAATTCCGTTGGTAATCCATTGGTAAATTCGTTGGTGGAACTTTTTAAAGTTTGATTTTGATATTACCGACAGATATTGTCCGTTGGTAATTTTCTGCCGGTGAAATTCAATTTTCTTGTAGTGAAATAGCAAGTTAAATTAGATATAGTCATGGCATTTATGATTACCATGTTTGTATCAATTTACATTGACTAATCAAATACACATAATATTCATTTTAAACGATTCAAATAATATTTTGATTATATAAATGAAAACGAATGTGAACAACAATCCAATTTTTGAATATCCATTAACGATCGTATTTAGCTATTTATGTCTTAGAATTTTCAACGTGATTCATTTGCATTGTACTTAAAAATTTAAGTTCAATATGAAGCCTTTGATGGTGGGATGGTTGAACAATGACGCTCAACATATGAAGACCCAGCAGCGCGCACGTTATGTGATGACTACTCTTTCCTTCACCATAGATAGTCATAGTAGAATAAGTCACTTTTCCATGAAGTGGTTAAACATTTGACTATGCTCTTTCTATGACACAAACGAACTTTCATGTCAGTAATTTTACTAATTAGGTGGGCGATGAAAATGCCAAACATGGAATATTGTAGCCCAAATCATCATAGCCTCTGCAATAATTTATTTATTGAAATTTGATATTGCCATTTATTGCCAACACAACTCTTTAATTGACGGAGGATTAGCTCCCCGACTTACGATGCTTATGGGGACATAGTACTTCATATTTTCCGTCGCATGCTATCGGATTATATTTTTCCATATTAAATGCATAATAAAAAGAAAATTAAATTTTATTTTCATCCGAAATCATATTTGTTTCGAGCCAACATTTTCTTCAGACTTTTATATACTTCGTAACAAATATTCCAAATAGAGCGACATGCACATCACCAAACCAAGACTTTGGACCCGAGGCTTTCTCCACGTGAGTCTGAAGCTTCCTGCAAATTGCATTGCCATTGAATCTTAAATGTAAATCACACTCTTTGCTCTCTTGAGGTCATGTTTTGTCAGCAACAAGAGTTTACAATGCCTTCTGAGGGGCTTTAATTTCCTGTTTGGCTAATTCTGTGTCATCTGTAACCAATCAAATACTCCACAATTCCTTGCTAATTAGTATCGTCTCACCGGTTCATGACGGGTTGGAGTTCGGAACTTTAATTACTTTGTCTATATATACACTATCAGTTATTTGCATATGCATATTATTTATATATATTTTTTTACATTTATCTAACATACATCACAAAAATATTCTTATAATTTGTATAATTATGAAGATAGCTCTCACTTAAAATGAAATTCTTATATTTCATTACTAGAGTAAAGATAAGATTTAAAATTAACTAAAATAAGTAATTAGTTGAAGTTTTTAAATAAATGGTGGTTGTTTGTATATATAAATGTTTATTGAATATTGAATAAGTAAAAGGGTAAATTTGGTATCATAACTTCCATTTTAGACACAAAAATGCCTTTCTTTTTATAATGAGATATATATATATATATATATATTAAGTTGTGAGAATGATCTCATGTTTTGCAGAGAGATCCACGTTATGCGAACATAGTATGATTCTAACTACTTGATAAAAAATACTTTAAATATTGGTAATAATAATTTTATAACTAATTAATTAATATTAAAAAATAAAATCTTAAAAACAAAAAAACAAAAGGGATTTCTTATAACTTACCTACAAATAACTGAACAATGACAAAAATTAATTCTCTAAACACATATATGATGACAATTTATAGACAAATAAAAATGATCACAATAACCATAAGAGTGTAACTTATGATAATTTTTATTATTCTTAAGTTGTCATCATAGGGGTGTCACTAATTGTCAATAGTGACAATTTTAACAATATTCTTGATACTATTTAATTTGTAAAAATAATTAATGTGACAAAATAAAATCTTTTGTCACTTATTACATGTTGTTAGCAACAATTCTTTATATTATTACTTACTATTTTTTTACTAATTTATTTTTTTCTTATAGTGTAAGTTTTCAAACATTTTATAATAAATTTGAGAAACTACTTTATCGCTTAAATTACTGGTCAAGAATTATTTATGTTATCTCATTACTTTTAAATGAATGATAAATTTTTAAGAAAATTTTCAATTTTAGAAAACAGAATTTTATTTTTAAAACGTTGTAAAAGAACAAAAATAATAAATTAGAATATGTATCATTTTTAACTATTTTTGTTGTGGAATTTAGAGCCCATTTGGTTATGTTTTCAAAGTCATTTATGTTTTTTGCGAATTCAAAAAGCAAAAAGTTAGTTCTAAGTTTATATTTGAAAATAAAATATTATTTGAATATTTTGTTTAAAATAAAATAATTGTATAAGATTAAAAATGAGATAAATTTGGATGAAGTTGTGTTCTTCTATTAAAAATTGTGCAAGTGAGAATAGGGAAAATAATGTGTTAAAAAAAAGAAAGAGAGTGTGTAAAAATATGTTTGAAAAATATTTTAAAAATAAAAAAAAAAATATATATATATATATATAAATGAGAAAAAAATTGATAGTGTGTTTTTTTAATTATTTATTATTATTTTCTGAAAAAATATAAAGGGAAGTGAAAACAAAACCAAATGGACAAGTAGCCATGGAGCATTAGTACTAGGAAGTGTATACTCCATATACAGATTGAAAAAGACTAATGGCCAGCTGGGTCAACTTATCTTAATCCATGTACAGAAGAAATAATAATAATAATAATAATAATAATAATAATAATAATAATAATAATAATAATAATAATAAAGAAAACCTAATAGTAATAGTAATAAAGAAAACCTAATCCATGTACTTTTTGTTTTTTTCCAATTTGGTCCAATCCATGGACATTTTCTCAAGAGTGATGTAATATGTGTAACATTAAGCATGTGACGACATAATTTCTGAGGGGTACGCATAGGTCCATGCAACATTATTATTATATTATTACTAACTATTTTATTATTAATTTATTTTTTTATAATATAAATTTTTAAATATTTTATAAAAAATTTTGAGAAACTATTTTGTCGCTTGAAGTATTGTCAAGAATTATTTATGTTATCTCATCACTTTTAAATGAGAGATAAATTTTTAAGAAATTTTTTCAATTTGAAAACAAAATTTTATTTTTAAAACGTTCTGAAAGAACAAAAATAATAAATTAGAATATGTAATCACTTTAAAATATTTTTGCTTTGGAATTCAGAGCTCATTTGGATATGTTTTCAAAGTCATTTCTGTATTTTGCAAATTTAAAAAGCGAAAGTTACTTATGAGTTTATGTTTGAAAATAAAATATTGTTTAGATATTTTGTTTAAAATAAAATAATTGTACAAAATTAAAAATGAAATGTATTTGGATGAAATTGTGTTTTTATAGAAAAAGTTGTGCAAGTGAAAATGGAAAAAATAAGGTTAAAAAATAAAGAAAGAGAATGTGTAAAAATATGTTTGAAAAAAATTTTAAAAATAAAAATATATATAAAAATGAAAAAAAGGTTGATAGTGTCATTTTATTTATTTATTTATTATTTTCTGAAAAAATATATGGGGAAGTGAAAACAAAATCAAATGGACACTTAGCCATGGAGCATTAGTACTGGGGAGTGTATAGACCATACATGGCAAAATTGCATTTTTAGTCTCATACGATAGGGTTGTCTGCAATTTTAGTCCCACGCTTTCTCAAAACTTAAAAAACGTCCCAAATTCTCAAAAAAGTGGCAAAGTCAGTCCCACAGCCCAATTTCCATCTACAATTTAACGGAGGCCATTTGCTAACAGAAATTAGCGATGAAATTGCCATATGAATGGCACATGACGGGGGAATAAATTCACCTGAATACCCAAATTGCATCAGAAAACCCATTTTTTTTCCTTTAGCCCTAGTTTCTTCTTCCTCTTTAGCCAACAGTAAATTTCCTCCCAAAATTCCATTTTTCCTCCCAAAAAATGTCTGAGGTTGAAGGTATAAGTTGTTTCTATGGAAAACTAGCAAAAATTCGAACAAGTTGGACAAAAGAAAACCTTGGAAGGCATTTTCTTTCATGCGCGGATTATAGAGATGAAGGGTGTCGTTTTTTTGAGTGGGAGGATGCCCCAATGTGTGCAAGAGCAAGAGTGATTATTGCTGGGCTTTTGCGCTGGTTGAATGCACTAGAGAAGGAAAATGCAAGACTTGAGAGAAAGAACAAAATGTCCAAGGTAATTGTCTTCTTGTCGATGGTAATGTTGTTGATGTGGATTTGTTCATAGAAGAGGTGGAGGCAAGTTTGGAGGGTATATACTATCTAATTGGGTGTTATGGTGTTTTGTTGGAAGAAGATGGATATTGGCACTATTTTGCTTAGGTGCAAGAAGTATGTGCTTATTGTACTCTATTTTTGTATCTTGATTGGAGCTTGTAGGTGTAGGAATGTTAGTTTAAGCATAGCTCCAGATTTTCAATTGTAATGTAATTGTGGTCATTGATGGAAAAGGAAATTATGTTGTATATTTTGTCTATAATAATTTCTCTCTTCAGTTTTCTCTTTTTCACTCCAACATTGTTAAGGAGTTTAAGCTTTCTTTATAGCTTTGCAACTAGGCAAAAACAATGCTTTAACATTGTGTCACCAAGATGTGAAATTAAGTAGCTTAATGGGATGAAACAGTAGGCAAAAAACCATTGTTTGAACAATAGTAAAAGAAGGCAGTCTATAAGCAACCTTAACCTTCTAGACTAGTTCCAATTCCCAAACCACAAACTAAATACCACAAACCAAGCAAGTAAAACCTTCTGGACTAGTTCCAAGCAAGTAAACCCACAAACCAAATACCAAAATTCACAACTTCCTAATCCCACTTGAGAATGTGATCCATCTAAATACATACAGAAGAGGAGAGCAAATAGCAAAAAAGCCAAATCATATTCATTGCAAAATGAACCAAATTCCAAAACATTTCATCAATCCATACATTCAATCATCATTAATCTAGAACAATAAGACACATACAAAAGATTAATTCCAAAACGACTACTCAATTTGGCATTGTATCTTCCAAAACATTTCTCTTTGGACTTCTTCTTAACCCTACTTTTTTTTTTAAGTCTTGGACTTCTTCACACTTGCATTTTCACATGTAGCTGCAACTACTGCATTTAAGTTCAACATAGTGACAAACCTTTGGCCACCTCTCACAAATACAGGTACATTACCTCCACTTGTGCTCACTTGTGAACTAACATAGTTGCCTATTTGTGAAATTGGTGGATGATCTTGTGAATATGGTGGAGGTCCTCTGATATTCACTATCCTTGGAATTGGAGGATTCAGAGTTGGTGTTGGGACAAATACAAAAGGTGGATGTATAGCTTCAGAACTAATAGATTGTGTTAGTTCTTCTACTCCATCAGCTGCAAGTCCTTGATAAGATCTCTTGGCCTTTGTGCACTATAAATTTGAGGAACTCACATTAAACAAGTACTAAAACACAAAGCAAACAAGAAAGCATTATGGAAAATTGTTTAACATTTATACATTTATTTTAAATGTGCAATTCATACTTGAATTTGTCTTCATGCTTTTTTGAGATCCAACTAGATGTGCAATTCTTTATTTGGTAGGACCTCCACATTTATGCTCACTATAGTATTCCTTAATTTGAAATGTACATTCATTGCCCAATTTCAAAGCATGAATCCTCCACTCACACCCTTCCTCAACACATTTTGCATAGATTCTTCTTCCATCATTTTTTGTTATTTTCAAATTTCTTCTTGTTTTTATGGCATGTGAATGGATAGCTTCTCTAAACTCTTTCTTGCTACTAAATATCATTCCAAATTCAAAATTTGGATTTAGAGTGACATTGTTTCTAAAAACTGCAAATTTCTCTCCACCATTACCCTCAAAACCTTCCTCACTATTAAAATCATCCCTACGAAAAGCTATATCACCATCTTTCCACCCCCTTCAAATAACTCACTAGAATTGGCCACCTCTATAGCTAAACGCAATTCTAGTCCACCTCCCTCACTCTCAACCCCATTCCCTTCCTCTTCCTTCTCACTGTCAGCCCCATGCTGATTATTACCCTCACTATCAGCCCCATGCTCATTCTCACCCTCACTTAAGTCATAATCACTATTAGAGAAAGATTGATCACTACCCTCCTCATCATCATCATTATCATTATTCTCTATTTCATTAGTAATTGAGTGATCTAAATGAGCATTAAGATAAAAGATTTGGAACCGTATCTCTCATAAGCAAAGGGTTTATCGTAACTTTTAGATAATATTGGAACATAATTAACCTCCACTTCTTTCCATCCAACTTATAATATATTTTGTGCCCCTAAATACCCCAATTTCTCAACCAATTCATTAATGTAGTGCACAGATATGAAGTTCAAGTCAAAATAGTCAAATGCACTGACATTACCACCCACATACTTAGATTCAGGATAATGTACAAATTTTCCCCAATGATGAATCTTTAATGTGACAACTGGTTATTGTCATCTGGAAAAAATTCAAAAAAATAAAACATAAAACAACAAAAAATTAAAATATTACATGCGCAATACATAGAATATTCCACATTGAGCCATACACTTGCAACATCAGTCAATTAAAACAATATTCTTGCAAAAACCAAACAAATCTTCATAGTAGCCCATAAAAATGAAAAATGAATATTGGTCCCCACTAGCATAAACAAATAACATTGTCACAAAAATCCAAGAAAACATGGTCCCATATCCATTTCTTTATGAAAAAGCAAGACCCACCATGCCAAAAGCATAAAACATCGACTTCTGAAGTAAAAGAAAAATTACAGTCAAAGATACTTACCTTACGTTGGGGGTGGTGGTCAATCAAATGTGGTGGATGTAGAGACATCTTCAATCTTCAAAAAATCGCAATCAAATGTCTTGCTTTCTTGGAAGATTCATTAATAATTCAACTTTAATCTTGCAAAAGGGATTGGTAGGAGAGGATTTTGGGTTGGGGGAAAAATTTTTAGGGTTTAAAGTGATGGGTTAATTAAAGAATTGGGGCTGAAGATTTTTATCCATGCCCTTATGTGCCTTTCACGTGGCATTTTAACCTCCAAACTCTATTGCCAAATGGCTACGCACGTCACGCGCTGTTTCTCCGTTAAATCGTAGATGAAAATTAGGTTGTGGGATTGACTTTGCCACTTTTTTGAGAATTTGGGACTTTTTTAAGTTTTGAGAAAGTGTGGGACTAAAATTGAAGACCACCCTATTGTATGGGACTAAAAGTGCAATTTTGCTGACCATACACAGATTGAAAACAACTAATGGCTAGCCAACCTAACCTAATCCATGTACAGAATAATAATAATAATAATAATAATAATAATAATAATAATAATAATAATAATAATAATAATAATAATCCATGTACATTTTTTTTCCTAATTTGGTCTAATCCATGTACATTTTTTCAAGAGTGGCATAATATGTGTAACACGTGACGACATAACTTCTCAAGAGTACGTTTAGGTCCTTGCAGCATTACATTTCAACTTCCTTTCCTTTCCCTCCCCCCTCCCAAAAAAAAGGGCCGTAGCTTTTAGTCTTATCTATAAGATTATTTAAAAAAACAAAAGAAAGAAGTAACATGATCATAAATGAAAAAACTAATTTAAAAATTGTCCAAATTGTGGAATCAGTTCAATATTTTTTATAGTCCTACATAAATAAGGACTAGTAAGTGTCCAGTGCGATGCACCAAAAATAATTTTAAAATAATTTTATTTTAATATTAATTTTTTTTTCAATGCATCATGCCTAGGACATGTTAATTATAATATTAATTAAAATAATTATTTATATTTAAAATTAAATTGATTAAAATATAAATAAAAAATTAATGCCTTTTCAAATAAATTAATAATAAAGCATGCTTAAAGTTAGTTCTAAGGATAAACAAATCTGCGTGCTTGCCATTGTTTATCATCCTTAATTATTATATACTCAAGTAAATATCTTTATGAAAACTTGACTAGAATTACCAAGTTTAATTGATATATACAAATAACTTCCCACTTATTTACATATATTAATATTTAAATAAATTTATTACAATAAAGTGAATAATCATAAAGTGAGCAAACATCGCAAATATGATGTTTGTTAATAAAAAATATTATTATAATTGAGCAAATTATCTATTCCACAAAGCTTATAAATTAAATATGTCAAAAGATAATGTCTTTAAATAATAAAAAAAGAACAAACCTTGTGATTTTGATGTAAACCAATCGTAAATATTCAATATTTTTCTTAATACTCTTAATTAGTGTTCGCTTTCTCTTGCACATGAATTACATCAATATTTAAAGTGAATCAATTTTATATGATGAACAAAACATACAATTAAAACTTGAACCACAAAATTAATGGAAGGACACAACTAAATAGCAATATTTTTTTCTTTATTTACATAGAAAAATTCTTATGGAGATACTTAGTAATTTCTCTTTTTCATGATGTGAAATTGGAATCTTGAATGAGAGTCATCTAAGACTTGGATATATTTTTATTTTTTAAATTGTATTTAGGTATATAAAGTATAAGAGTTTTAATGAACATAAACATATTTGATATTATCTCATCAATATATAGTACCATATAGATAATATTAAATCCTCTACCAAACAAATACTATATATAAAATATTATCTAATACATTTTGAATTTTGGATAAAAGAAAATTAGATATAAGATATAATCATATCAAACTATCGGTTAAAGATAATCATTAACAACTAATAAATTTTTTTAATTGAATTAAAATACTCAAAATTCTAAAAATTTGACATTTGGCAAAACTTACACAATTAGAATTAAAATTGCACAATTAGATAAGCACAAAACTGTGCTATATATAATAGAGCTAGCATTATCCCCGTGCTATGCATGAATCTTTAAAATTACTATATATGAATGTAATTGTTGAAATATAAATACAATTAAAAATAACAATATAGAAATAAAAAATCGCAAAAGTGTTCAAGTAAATAGTAAAATTAAATATTACTTTTCAAAATGGTCAAGTAAAATTAAATTTAAAGCTTTAAAATTTAGTGTTTAAAAGCTTGGAATATATAAAGACATCTCATATGTATAAAGTCATGAAAAATAAAATTCAAGATAATTTAGCGAGAAACTTAAAAAATTCAGAACTTTCAAAAGATAAAAGTCTATGAATATGATTATACACTTTATTAAAAAGAAGAAAAAATTATGCAATAAAAAACTAATTGCTTTAAAAAATAAAAAATATATGAGAAGGATATAGAATACAAGATTGATGGTTTGAAAGTTGGGAAAAAAATAAAAGATTGTAGTACTTTAAGATTAATTTAGACTTAAAAGACAATGAGTATACATTAAGTTAAAATTGAAAATATAAAGAATTAAATAATATATTGCCAGGCAAGAATTTGAAGAAATCTTATTCAATTTTAATTTTTGAGTAAAAATTAATTAAGTCAAGATAAAACTATGATAGTGAAGGTTAAATAGTTAAAAATCAAACTAAATATATAAAATAATTGTAAAGTTGAAATCAATATTAGGATATAAATTAATCGAAAGCTTTTAATTTGACTCATAAGTAATTATTTAATAATTAAGTGAAGAAAAGAGTTCAACATTAGTAATACAAAGTTAAAATTATAGTAAATTGAAAGTAATTATAAACTCAAAACTGATCGCAAAATAGGGATTAGAAAGAGGGTATGAGAATGAAATTAGAATGTAAAACAAATCAAAAAATAAATTATTTTGTTCATTATCAAATTTTTTGTATAAATATACTTGAATCTTCATATTATATTTCGAAAATAGCAGAAAAAGGAATACTAAAAAAGTTGTTAACCTTTCAAACAATCAAAATTTAAAAAAATAAAAAATAAAATTAGATATATATTTTGATGGATTAAATAATGACCAATGTTATAAATTTAAAAAATTAATGGGTGTATTTTGTATTGAAATAACCATCTTACAATTTTTTTAAATAGATAAAAAAAAATATCTAAAAATATATACTGATGAAGTAATATATAAAATATTTAAAAAATGTTCAAATTTATACCTACTTAGACATACATTATTACATATAAATGAATAAAAAAAATTAAATGACATACTTTTAAAATTATAAATATTTAAAAAATAAAATAAAATTTAAAAATATTAAAATAAAAAAATAGATCTCATCCTGTAAAATTATCAACTTAGATGAAAAAAAAGGGAAAATTTAAACAGAAATTACAAAACTTAACAAATAAATTAATAACTTGATTCAAAAAATGAGTGAAAGGATACTATATGTATAACAATTTAAATAAAATAAAAATCAAATGAAAAAATTTATCAATTATTAAAGAGAAAAATGTAACTAATAATATTGAAACAAAATTTAAAAAAATATTAAGAGCGAGTAATATATCTCATCTCGTAAAATTATAAAATTAAATGAACAAAAAGAGAAATTAAACATAAAAAAAAATAAAATTAAAAAATTGATAACTTAAACTAAGTAATAAACTGAAAAGATATCAAAGCTTACAAATTTAATATCAATATAAGCTAAATGATATACTTTATTTATTGTTGAAAAGAAAACTATTGCATTAATGTAACACCCCGAATTTTTAAATCATAAAATATTAAAAAATGTGAAATCGATAAGTTCGGCTAGATTTATTTTAGGTTTGATTTAGTTATAATCTAGAATTAAATATTTATAACTGAGGGTTTGAATTGCAAATGAGAGAAGAACTTGATCGTGCAAAATTTAAAAGTTTATGGAGTTAATGTGAAAAGAATAAAAGTTCAAGGACTTCAAAATAATTAAATTTGGATCCAGTTTCCCAAAAATAGAAATGTTAGAGGTCAAACATGAAAAAAATAAAAGTTTAAAGGGTTGAATGGAAGTTTTGGGGCCAAATTGAAAGGCGGTTCAAACGTTTAGGCCTAATTGAAGGCGGCTAGAAACTTTTAGGGTGGAATTGAATAAACTAGAAAATATTTTTTATATATATAAATAAAGACAAAAATCTTTCAAATTCAGAAAACTTACCCCAACGGCGAATCGCCAGAAAATTACCATGAAACTCAAAACTAAAACCATGGTTAGCTTCCTCTAGTTGAAAGGAGCACAACCATACCATTATTGACCAAAAATAACCATGGAACAGGCTAAAAGGTGAAGCTCAATGATAGTGGTGGTTTCGTTGCTTCTGGTGGTGGAAATGAATAGGGGTTTAGTAGGTTGTGGTCCGAATCATATTGGCAAGGCAACATTGTGGTCAATTCATGGTTTTGGTTGGTGGTAGTGGAAGAATTTAGGTGGTGCCGTGATGGTGATGACTTAGGGTTCACCACGGCTTTGAATAATTGATTGATCGGTTTATCGATAGTGAAATCAAAAATTAATATGGCCATTCTACTCCTAGTGACAAGGCGCATCTGGTGGTGGTGTTGGCCTTCATCTTCGACAGCGGCATGTGGCAGTTTGGCGGTGATGCAAAGGACAGTCTTTGGGCAGTTTGCTCAAATTGAGACTTCGTACTCGTTTAGATTATTGTCGACTTGAGATTGGACCCTGATTTGACCCAATTTGGGTAAATTTCATATCAAATATTAATTTGATTGATTTTTGCGACTCCAATTAAATTGTATTAAATTAAGATTATTAAATTATAGTTTGAGTTAGGTCAACAATTTAATTTTGTAAGTGTTGAGCCAAGAATTAATACGCGACTTGAACTTGGTAAGTTAAGAAAGATAGGCTTATATTTATGCTTGTGGACCTAATAACATGACAAGTTATTAAGTAGGTAGGATTATGCCCAAATTAGAGATAAAGTTATGTGAATATTACAACAAAATAAATTATAGGACTTGGGCCTAATAAATCTGGGAAGACTTAACTGATTTGGGAACCTGGGTCTTCATCATGTACTATAAATAAGTAAAGAGATGAATTGATGTTGTGGAGGATAGTTTGAGGATTGAATTGGCTCAAGCACGTAAAGCTATTTAGATAGTTAAAATATTAAGACAATAAAGTGGGAATGATTGGATTCAAGTAAGTAAAGTTTTATAATACTAAAGTATCATCTACGTAGTTCGAAGATTAAGGCCATTTAAGATATAACTAAACTTGCGTGTTAGAATAATCTTAAGTTTGATAAAGATATTAACTCTGTTTATATTCAAGAATCAGAGGATTAATAAAATGGTAACTCAGGTTATATTATCACAGTTCTCAATTCAACTAGGAGGCTAGGGCTTGAGTGTTCGCGCAATTAGGAACTCCTTTGCTTGGCCAAGTGAGTTTATACTCAATAGTATGAAAATTCTTTGCTAGGGGAAAGAACATACATACTTGTACATATCCTATTCGTTTGATTCCTTTCAATCTATATGTTGAAAATAGTACTCCACATTGCCTTTTATACTGAGTGCTTATATTAATATCAATTAACATCGCTTTGCTTGAAATTGCCAATTTTGTGGAAAAACCTGAAAAGCAATTCCAAAATAGATGTTTTTATCGCCATGTCTATTTTGAATAAGTCTAATGCTGATTTAGTGATGTGTGTGTCTGTGTGTCATGGTGAATTGATGGGCTAAATCAAATGTTGTTGGACACACTCAGTATTAACAATAATTATACTTAATACCTTTGGAGGTGGACCTTGAGATCAGTTACGAAAGACAATTAGGCGGATTGATCCACGGTGATAGATCTTTTGGCTGATACCAGTGCATAATGCACACAAAATCCCTACTCAGTGGGCCAGCTAAAGGTAGCCACCTATGAGCAGGATCAGGCATACGGCTAGCCGTGGCTAGTGTGTGATTAAATATCTGAGCTGATCACTTGGTACATTAGAGGGATAAGGATTTCTGTGTTTTCAAAAGTGGTGTGACAAGGTAAGAGAATCACCAACAGCAAATTGTGAAAGTCATTAATATGTTAAATACTTATGCTTTGAAATTTGAATGTTTGACACAAATCTAGTTGTTGTTCAAATGATACGCTGGCCCCATTTTGGGCGTAATTAATATTTAATCCTCGGTGAGAGATAATGAATTTTGTAAAATTTCATCACTGGTATGGGACGGTGGTGAGATGGATCACCCAAAATTTTGACTAACACCCTCTCTCACCGCTTTTGGAAATTTTACTGCCTCTATATGTCTCTTATATGATATTTGTGAAATTGTCGCTTTGATATTATTGCTAAACTATCTCACTAAGTCATTTGAACGTATGTTACTTTATTGTTATTTTTCGTTCTTTACCCAAGATAAGATTGAGTGACGAAGATAGACTAACCCAGGCAATAGATAAGGTAAAAAGTGTGATAAAAGTGCTAAGTGTAAATCCTGGTATTTTGATTTATTGTTGTATCTTTGTTGGAGGTTTGTTGTAAAAATTAAATACTTTGAATTTTTGAAAAATGTATTTTCTATCATCCAGAAGACTTGCGGTATAGAGTGGGTGGCACCTCGGATGGGAGTAGGCACCTCGGATGGGCACGATGTTACAATTAAAATTCAAAAAATCTCTTCCATCATTTAACATACCTAAAATAAATAATAATAGTAGGCACCTCCCGAGCACGACGTTACAATTAAAATTCAAAAAAATCCTTCCATCATTTAACATACCTAAAATAAATAATAAATAAATAAGTAAATAAAGTGAAAAATGAAACCAAACAAACAATAAAAAATTTGAAGAATAAAATAAAGAGGCACGCAAAGTGACAAAGAAAAAATGCTAGGAAATAAAGAGGCACACAATGAATAAAGTTAAAAAATGCTAGAAACTAAGAATATTAATGAAATGATTTTCAAAACACTCTATATAAAATGGTATAGATATAAATTAGTTATTAAAGATAATAGAAAAATAATAAAAAATTTATCAAATTATAGAGTTCAAATGATCATGGAATCTTCCACATATTAAGGGTAAAGATGAAAGAGATTTTGTAGATGATATGCAATCATTTTTTGATATTAGAGATCAACAAAGAATAATTTGTTCTAATCAATAAAATGATTTAAAAAATCTAGATATCTTTAAAAGGAATAAATAATATCAAATTTAATAACCAAAAATCAATTTTAAATTTAAAAAACTCAAAATCCAAAGAATTCAGAATTTGAACAAATTTGCACAATTATGAGTCCCACACCATTGTGATGTATATAATATATAGATAGATTTGTTATGAAAAATTATTGGAATTAATTTGAACTTCTAAATAATATGTTAAGTAGAGAAGAGATGAGAGTTTTTTTGGGATTTCAATCCCACATCGGAAAAAAATAAAAAAAATAAGGAGAGCCCCTTTATTAGGTGAATCTCTTGTTAAGCTCTTAAATTATTTTAAGATTTTTGAAGAGTGTCCAAGTGCATGTGAATTATAGATACAAATATATTGCTTGAATATTAATATATATATATTTAATATTCAAAACTTATTTGCATGTGCATGACACGACATGGATTAAATTTAAATTATATTTTAATTTAGAATTTACTTAAATATGTAATATATTTAATTATTTAAATTATATATTTTTTTAATCAGAAATAGTGTGACTACTAGGAAAAGACAAAATTGTTAAAATCAATGCATTGTTTAAACTAATAGTCATAATTGTTGTGAATAGTTGCTATAACCTTATATAAGGAGAATTAATGCACACAAATTAATCGTGTATTTTTTTTAAAAGAAGGCATTATTACTCTCCAAAATATTTTCATATTCTCTCAATTATTTTCAACATCAATAGAAATTTTTAAAGTATGAATTTTGGAAAACTGGCTGCAATTCCTTAGGTACCTTAGTTGAATTTTATGGGTGAATTGCCATAGTCCTTGCAATACAAATAGTGGGGACAATTATCAGTTTAAGGATAGTGTAAGGATTTTTCTGCACACAATTAGACACATCATACTTGCAACTTCTTCAATACATTTACAAGCAAAAAATTGTTATAAAATTATTAGCTACAATGTTTTGTAGTAAATTTAGTTTCTTTTAGTTATCATCAACACAAATTATTAATTATCAATCCATAGTATTGTACCTTTGAGGCTTAACAGATTAGTTATGCATTTATAAGAAAACTATTATATACAAGAAAACGAACGATCATTAGCTACAAATTAATCGTAGACAGAGTTAAATATAAGAGCATCAACTTTCAACTTAATTAGGACAATTTGTAGCCAAAGCTACAAATTTTTAGCATTAACTATAAATTTGTCATTGTTGATGATATTGAAATTTCAATTGAAATCTCAGTCTTCTTGGCCATATAAATAAAACATTAGGTTTTTTTTTTAAAAAAAAATTTACGTAAATAAAATTTTATAAAAAATTTCGAAATACCATGCCCCAGAAGATGAAATTATGATTGAGAGTTGGATTAGATATTAGTGCTCGTAGAGGGCTAGTGTTATGCAGACAGTGTAAAAGTATTATTCCGATATGATGTTTTTAATAATTTTGTAGCATTGAGCAGAATTAGTACAAAGTATGGTTCCATTAGATTCCCATCAACTTCAATATTTACTAAGATATTCCTATAATGGTCTTATAATACTAGATATTAATTCCTTGAATAATATATATATATATATACACACACACACACACACTACCATATATCTCAACTATATATACATATATAATATGTATATTCTTATAAAGCGATTGTGTTTATGTATATATCTCAACTGCAAGTAAAAGTGCGTCACTGTTTTATATATTTCTACCTATTTGCATTTGTACCAACACTTGATTAATGTGATGGAATTGCCAATATATGATTGAGTCATGAGTGGCGACTGGCGAGTATAATTAGCAATTTGGATCTACAATATATAGTTTTCAACGATAGATTTTATCAGTACAGTATATACATGCTTTCTTTTTAAAGAAATTTTTATGGGTTTTATTACTTTATTCTCATATTTACTTTTATTATTTTTAGATTTACTGCTGTAGAATTTTAATAATATCATTGGATAAAACTCACCATACATAAAAAAAGATACATAATTTAAAAACTCATCCTCATCTACATTTTTTAAGGTGTAAAAAATAGATCATTCTACTAATTAAAAAATATTAAATATTTTATTACAATTCAGAATTGTTTTTATAAATTTTTATGATTTTTCTAAAATTAAGATTAAAATCAAAATTTCGATTACCCTTAAAATGTTGTCGAGAATTTCATAAAATTGCTGTGGAGCAATGTACATTCATATATTTAATACTTTGGTTATGTTATAACGGATAAGGGAAATATACACGTGCATTGTCGCTTAAAGGAAAAAAAAGAAAGAAAAAAGGGAAGAAAAGAAACAGTAATAATATAACTTAAGTGATAATGTAAAAATTATTACTAAATTAGATACTTTAAATAACAAAGAAGTATATTTTACTACACTAATAACTTTTACAATTAATTTAATAGAAAAAATATTTAATTATTGTCATTATTAATGATTAATGACATATATATACATATATAGTGACAATTAGTGACATATGTATAGTAATAACAAAAATCAAATTACTAATAAAGACTAATACATTTTTCTACTGCCTATAAAAACTAGTAAATTATAGTCACTAGAAAAATGTATTAGTAACAAAAGATAAGTAATAATGTAAAAATTGTCATTGATAACATATATTAATTCATTTTTTTTTTGTCACAATGATATTTTTTTCAACTAACATTAATTTCTGTTTTATTATAATATGATTTAACAGTGACAAGGACTAATATCTTAAATTGTAAGTGCTAATAATCCATACACTATTCTTGTTATTATTAAGTTAGTAAAGGTTGCTAGGGTGACAAAATAAATTTTTTGTTGTTAATATAATATAATTAATGAAAAACTATTGGATTCACTACCAAAAATCAAATTTATTCTATGAAAAATTGCTATGAAATCAATTTTGTAGCTCTAGTTACAAATTATAATTACAAATTTTCATAGTAAATGTATTTTTTAAATAGAACCAATAAAAATAATTAATTATCAATTCGTAGCAATGTACATTTGAAACATAATGGATTAGTTGTTTGTAACACCCCAAGTAATCATATAATTGATGGAATTTTATTTAATTTCATTTTCATGAACTTTATTATTTATTTTTGAAAGTTTGGGGGTCATTATGTAAATAGGAAAAACTTAATTGCAAGGATTTTAGAAGTTTTTGGGGTCATAATGAAATTATTTTAGGTCAAATGGGCAAATTCAAGGCACGAACATAGTTGAGGGTTAATTGGTAGATGAATGATTTTCTAAAGGACCTAATTGGGAACTGAGATAAACATTTGGGGGTCAATTGAAGATTTTTAAAAGTTTCCTTTAAATACAACCCCTTCCCCCCACCCCAAATAATTTTCTTCATTCTTCACCGCTCACTACTTCACTCCTCTTCGATGATCATCTTTGGCAATGGTTGATATCAAAAAACCAACCTAGCCAAACTACTCCTTACCTCGCTAGGAACTCATAGGTGTAACATGTAGACCATAATCACCAGTGGAGCGGTCTGAAAATTAACTTGAAAATCAAGCCACGGTGGTGAGTGGCTGGCATGGTGGAACAACAGTAGAAGTTGCAATCTGGGTGGTGTTTCCTATAGGGTTCAACTTGAGGAACAAGTTAGTGCCTTCAGTTTCCAATTTTTGCCACTAAAGTAGGCAGAATTTGGCATTACAAGCTACGACGGTGAGTGGTAGCGTAGAGTAATCAAAGCCAAATTGACACTCAATTTAACCGTGAAGTGAGAAATTGATTTGGGCATTGGACAGGATGTGTTGAGACGAGTCGGATGGTGGTGGTGAGCTATTCCAACGGCGGTGCACGGCGGCTGACGGTGAATGATTCGAAGGTAGTTTACTCGCCTCGTCGTGGTGGTTGCACATGTGAAGTTGGTTTGTAATGATTGTACCCCGATATCAAAGATTTGATATGTATGAGTTGGAAATGAGATTTGATATATTAATGATGTTCTTGAGATTTATTGTGCTCAATTCATGTATTATGTAGTAAATATGGAAGAATGTGATATGAGATCCAGGATATGAGATATGCATCTATATTTACATAAGCTTAGTGAACCTGAATTCATTATATTATATGATAATCTTGATTAAATGAGTTAATTATATGATAAAACCCTAATTTTGTATAATTGAGCACTAAGTGACAAAATTTGGATTATTAATAATAGTTGGACTGATATAATCGACTTCGTGTAATGTTGGAAGGATAATTATATAACTTAAGGATTCAATTTTATTTCTTTATTGGAGCTAATATGATCCTCATGAATATTCAGCAAGTTTGCCAAGTTGTCTCTTGCCTACCCATGGATTCAGTAGTAGTTCGAAAGGTTGCCCTATTTGAAGAAAGGAGAATTGGGAATTTCGCTAATAGGAGATCAGAGTGTTTTTTCTTAGAGTATTGTTCCAATAGATAACTCTTCTATAGAGTTCATTAATATCCAAGATATTGAAACTAAACCCAAAAATTCAATATTAATGGTATAGCGACCGATGATAGAATACTATCCATTAAACTATGGTTATAAGGTCAAAATGATTGTTTTAACAATAAGTTCGTTCTTTTAGTTAAGTGATGAGGAGTAGGATCTTGCAGATCCGTAACTCGGGACAGCATTTTTACAATTGTTGAGGTGATGGTCTAACCTATCTAGTATTTATCTCGTATACCATGTGAGGGTTTGTTTACCCTTTTGTCTTTTAAGAAGTGAATGTTTCCTAATTTGCTTAGATCTCTTTGATAAATTAAATTTCTTGATTGTGCTTTCATTAAAATTGATTGTATCCATTATGGCACCAAGAACTTTCATTGCCTTATCTATTATTGTCTAGTAAAATTGTGGCCATGCTGGCATACTAAATTTCATTCTATATATCATTTGATTTGCCTTGTTGGTATATTTGAATCATTCTGTATATAGTCTGATTTGCCTTATCGGCATATTTGAATCATTCTATGTATCATTTGTTTGGCCTTGTCAGCATACTTGATTATGTTTTGTACTTAATTTGTGTGGCCCTGTCAGCAATTAGTTTATTGATTATATCAATAAATACATATATGGGGAAATTGTTTAGGTCGAGTGCCTATGCCGAGCTACCATGCTTGGGTTACTGTACTATTATAGTGGAATAAGGAGAATCTAATATGCATGCTATGCTTTAGGTTTAATTGAATTGCACATTATGCTTGGGTTTGCTTTGTTTCGTTTGTACTTTGTTCAGGGAGCAATAAGAACAGAATGGTCTCCATTTGTTGAATTTGATAATGTTTATGTTCTAGCATATCCGTATTTCTTGTTGCAATATCTTGCACGTTGATAATATGTTGAATTACTTATTCTTTGACAGATCCTTTTAACTGCTTGTATACTTCCCCTCATTAAGTCCTTAGGACTTACTCTTTCTATTATTCTTTATTTCTTCCTAGACAGGATTAAGTGAAGAGCATGAGCTTTTGGCTTAGCCTAGAGGATCGTTTTTGTAATATGATAGGTGATTATATGTACATATGGGTTCACCAAATCATTATGTTGTGACCTAGAGATATTGTGATATGTTAAGTTTGAATCTAAGATTTATGGCATGTATATATTGTGTTTCATGAGATGACGTTTTGGGCTTGTACCTAATATTAGCCTAGAATTGAGATTGTTCATGTGTCGAATGTTATTGGAAGGCTTATGGCATGTAAATAAGATATCCTGGTAGTATTCTTTTAGGTTTGAAGTTGTTACTACTATATGAGTCATGTTGAAATTTTTTTGGGTCCTCTTGGTTGTCTTTTATGCTATAAAGTTCAAGTAGTGGTATCTTAGCTTAGGGGTTATCCTGAATGGGGTGCCACATTGTGCATTATCTATATGAAAATTAATATATAAAATGATAATCAGCTTCATATTGATCGTAGTGGGGGCTAGCTGTGAGAGTATCAAGTTCAAACTTAATTAGGATAATTTTGTAGCCAAAGCTATAGGTTTTTAGCATAAGCTATGGATTTGCTATAATTGATACTCTAGTTTTTTATAAATGATTATCACTTACTCTTTTATCACCAGTTTTAGTTCTTCTTATAGTGAATAATAATAGTGAAAACTTAAAATTTTAATTCTTGCACTACCAAAAACTAAGTATCTGCTATGAAAATTGCTACCAAATTAATTTCATAGATATATTTACAAAGTATAGCTGCGAATGTCCATAGAAAATATAAATTTTCAATTATAATCAATAAAAATTATTAATTAGCAACCATTAGTATTGTAAGCTTGAAAGTAACACAGATTAGGTTTGCATTACACGCAACAATTTAATGTATATGTATATATAAATAAAATAATTATTAGTCATGAATTAATCGTAGCAAGGGTTAGGTATGAGAGTATCGACTTTGAACTTGATGAAGACAATTTTATAGCCAAATCTATGAATTTTTACTATTAGCTACTGATTAGCCGTAATTGATGCTTTAATTTTTTGTAATGTTGTCAATGTATGCACTAAATTATATTGTGACAAAATAAAATTATTGTCAATTAAAATATCATTAATAATAACTTTTACATTGTGATTTAATTTTTTTTTTAACTAATATCATATTCTCTAACGCCTCACTTAAGTCATGATCAATAGGGGTCCCACATGGAAGAAAAAGGAAAAAAGAAAAAAGATTTTCCATTGATTGTTATGCAAGTCTTGTATTCTATTTTCATGAGTCAACAGTCAATCGTTTGAACTGTCCTTTCGCTATCTAATGTTAGTTGAGTGCTTAATCCCTGAAGTCTTGGGCTCCATTTTGTTACATTTTTATAAATGTCTTTAAAGAATATCCAGAAAAGGCGTGGAAAAAATTTCCATCAAGGAATAAAAATGTTTAGAATAGATGTTTCTTAAAAACTGGATTTTATTTGGGTTTTGCTTTATATTAATAATGTTAAATTTCGTGTAATTTATCACTTAAAAGTTGGTTGATATTGGCAAATATGAATTTTATTTTGTTTTCATATTAACAAATCTAATAATAAATATTGACGTCTATGATCATGTAAAATGATTGTGCAATTAGTGTAAGAATAATTTATTATGCTTTATATTTAAAAGAAAGATAACTAATGTGTGGAAAGTGGGGCGAATATATGCGGACAAATTGCATTTTACCTCCCTCTAAAAATAGAAAAGAGCAAAAAGACCCTTTACGAGAAAAAAATAGGCAACAAACCTCCTTTTAATTTTAAAAATTATGCACATCTCCTCCCCATCATGATTTATTGTAGTTTAGTCCTAATTTCAATATACAAAGACTATATTACCCCTACTTATTTTATATATTTTTAATTTTATTTATTTATTTATTTATTCTTTTAAAATATATTTTTATATATCTTCTTTCATCTCCTTCATACCAATTATTTTTAAAAGCTATTTTAATTTTTTTGTTTTCATCTTAATTTCTAGTTTATTCTTGTATATATTACATACAAATATATAATATCCTATAAATATAAATATAAAATATATAATATAATACATTAGAAATTCATAAATATATTTATGTATATAATTATATATAATATATTAATAAATAAACATAAATATAGAAATATATTATATTATATTTTACATATAACCCTTACCCCCCCCCCCCAATCCTATCTTACTAGGCATTGTCGTTGGTCTCGTGAGCAACGACCCCTTGGCCTCTAAGGCTGTTTTCCATCGCATGGCCACCACTCATGGATGACCTCCCCTGTGAGCGACAGCCATGGTCGCCCCTCACAGAGACGGCCATGTAATGGCAAATGGCCTTCATGGCCACGTTTATGGGCCGCCATGGCAGCCCTTGCGAGCAGCAGCTGTGGCCACTATTTGCAAAGTTGGCCTCTCACGAGCAGCGGCCATGGTTTCCCCAACAATGGCAGACGACCTCCATGGCCATGTTCGTGGGTAGCCATGGGTACTCCTATGCCCCTACGAGTGGCAGGCATGGCCATTGCTCATAGCGGCAACCATGATAGCATTTGCTAATGGCCATGGCCCCTGCTTGTGGGGGAGGGTTGGGTAAGTTAAAGGGTGCTAGGTTTCTATATATATGACATATATTTAACTATATGTAAATATAGTTGATGATGGTTAAATATGTTTGGTGGTATATTAAGCTCTAGCCCAATATAATCGATTGGAATAAAGGTCTGAAGGAGTATTTAGATGGAGTCGGATTAAGTCCTACAACTAATAGAAAACATCAGGCTTGTTAAGGAGCCCTCGGCTAAGGCATTCTAATACTCAAGTTAGTATTCAATTGTCCAGAAAAAAGAATGACAGATTGAGGGCTTATGTGATAATGAACATACCTTGTTGAATGGTGGTAATGAGGTATTTATAGTCTCTCTTGTGAGGTTAAGATGTCCATGATATCTTTGCCTGTGCAGAGAGAGATTTGTTCTTATATAATGACCTTTAGGTCTTCTTTCTTTTGTGTACTTCTCTAGGTGGTGCTTCCTCACGCTCTTTAGGATATGGTGGTACAGTAGAGGCATGCGCTATTAATACGGAGGCATGTCACATGTCAGAGCATTTAATGTGGCAGAATGGTGGTTATAGTGTGTTCAATGCGACTATGATCGGTGAAGTGGGATTGCTCTATGTCGCTCCGATCGATCTCATAGATTCAGGATTTTTCCATGCTTGCAAGTTATTTATCCACACTCTAGTCAAAATAATGGAACTGTCTTGGATCTAAAGGCCTTTTTAGTTGAGGGTTGAATTATTATTCTCAAGTTGATTGACCACACGTTTGTCGATCAAAAGGGTATTGGTAATTGTGTTGGTGAAATAGCCCAATGAGGATTTAAGCTTGATCAATTATCTGGTCGACTGTTAGTAGGATAGGCCTATTAGGCTATCTATATCATGAGTCCCCCCTACTCCTAAGTTTTGATCGAGCTATTTGATGAGAAGGAATGAGAAGTAGTTGAGTTGGAAAACTAGAATCCATTCGACTAGGGATTCAATTCATTAATTATCTTTAAATTTAAAAATTTGACCAGGGTTTCAACGCATTTAATGCATCTATTACATTGGGTAGTGTAGTTTTTCAATTGGTGGATGCGTAATAATTGCCCATATAGCTTATTAGTTTAACTAGTTGGCCTACCTTGTGGATGGAGGCTATAAATATGGGGTGAAAATTTTCATTTTTCATTTTCATTGCAACTTGAGAGGTCAACCTCTACAATTTTATCACAATATTCTATTCTACTCTTCCACATTGTAAGTTCTTTTTTATCTCCCCTAGCTTTACTCTTTATTTTTGAGCAATTTTATAGTACAAATGCTTAGGGTTTTTGATGAGGATAGTAGTAGAGGTAGTGATTTTGAGGAGACTCGATTGAGGATAGATATAACTAGGTGGGTAAATAACTTGACTGGTGGGACTAGCAAGTCTACTAATGATAGTTTTAGCTCATTAGATAGCTCCAGTGATATGAGGGTGGATGTCGATGGAGGGGTTGGGCTATTTGGGAAAACAAGTTGATCTCTAGTGTCTCAAGGTAAACTTTTCACTACTAATCACTACAATGATATAATATCTTAGATCAAAGATAGTGATTTAGAGTTGACTAGGCACTTATATCATATTCCCCCAGAGCTCGAGTTGATCACCCCTGAACTTAGTGATAGGATGCATCGACTTCCAACTGGTACCATAATAATTTTTGAGGATGCCCTGAAGTGTGCGCTTAGGTTCCTTATAGCATAGCCTTTAGTAAATCTCTTAACTGGCCTTCAGGTCTGTATCACCCAACTACTCCCAAACTATTTTCGACCTAGTATAGTTTTATCATTTTGATTTTAAGACACAACCAACCTCTATGTTTCATAAATTTTAGCAACTTTTTCCACCCCTTGATATCTTGGAAGTTGGGTAGCATTGATGAGTTGGGCTTTTATTATCTCACAAACACCCTCGTTGAAAGTTCTTAGTGACTCCATCATCTTTACATGGCCAGCTTGGAAAAAATATTATTTTTTCCTTCGAGCTCTGGGTGGGGTTACATTTAATATACCCAGGGGGTGGCTTAAGGAAAGGATCGAGATGCCAGTAATGAGAACTTTACTTGGCATAATATATTTATTCGAGACCTAGTCAAATATGGAGAAATGGAGACATCAAGGTAAATTGAGGAGAGGAATTTAGTACTAGCAGGCTTATGGCCTACTCAACTAGATTTTCCATCTGATGTTCAACTAGGTAGATACCTTTGTTGATTTTTGTTGCCTTTTGATTTTTATACTTTTTGGTTGATAATGATGTATTTATTTTTGCGTTATTTCAAACCGAGCAGAAATCATGAATAATACTCTCCAGCAAGCCATGGCATGTCAATAGAAGGCACAAGAGTCTCGACAAGCAACTGCTCATTGGGAGGCTACTTCCAAGAGTGCTCTGCACTAACAAGTGCCATTACTTCCACTTTATGTTGCCTAACTAGCTCCAATCGAGGCCAACAACTCAATGCCTAGACAAAAATAGAGGGCTATTGATGAGTGAGCCCCCTAATGAAGAGAATTGTAGTTGAAAAGGGGAAAGGGAAGGCTAGAGAGCCCTTGCTCTTCAGCCCCTGAGCAGACGATGATCTGCTCCCCCTATCTACTTTTTTGTCTCCAAGATTTAGGCCCAACATTGGGATTCAGAATATGACATCAATGCTCAAGGCAGGATCAATTGAAATAGGCATGTTTGACCAAAAAAAAGTACTAGAGACAGGACAACTAAAGGTCTTAAAGAAATTCACATACCATACGAACATGGTAAGTTTTTGATCAAGTTTTACTAGCTTTAAAAACTTATTTTTTGTGCTCAATTTTTTGACCAAACTCGCTCTTGTTATAGGTCAGACAACTTGGCTACCATTTTCATTAAAGGGTTGAGTTAGCCCTAAGTGACCATGAGGAGCTCCAAAAAAAAAGAGGAGCAGACTAAAATGACTAAGACTCAGCTCGAGTTGTTGCAGTCAAGGATCATTGAACTAACCTAACAAGTCAAGGAAAAAGATACAAAATTGGTGGCTGCGGTGATTGAGAAGAGTCAGTTAAAGGAGCTACTAAGAAAGGTAAGGTTGGAGATGGAAGTAACTCATAGTTCTAGTCGGGCGTTGGGATATAACAGCACCGCTCAGTATGCTCTAGATGAATTCTTCAAGGCATTGTCAAGAATTTGCAAGAAGGCAGTTCAATTGTTTATGTTGTGCTTAGTACTTCAAGATGCTAGCCTTGTTTACGTTGTCGGTGATGCAAAATAAGCTTTTAAGAAAGCTATGAAGCAGCTCGAGTTTTTGGGCTATCAATTCCAACCTAAAGATAAAGAATGCCTCAATGTCCTCCAAAATGAGTGACTCGAGGACTATCCCAACATTACACTTGCCGACGAGAATGCATTTGCGAATGGGGCAAAAGTTGTGACCTACCCAAAGGCAATTGAAATGGCGAAAGAGTTCATGATAGGAACTATCAAATAAGAAGTGAAAATAAAACTTACATAAGAAAAAAGAAAATTTTATCGAATATCTTAGTGCAAAAATCTCGACATTTAGATCTCAATAAAGTTGTTTGTATGCAAAAGACAAGGCTCCTAATATTAATTGTATAATCAAATTCAAGTACGATAAATAAAGATACCAATTATAAATATTTATAGCAAAAATCTAGGCCTAAAAAACAAAAGAAATACATGCTAAAATCTAGAAAAATAAAGGGAAAATAGGGCTAAAACATGGGCTATAACATGCTGTCATCTCCAAGAGCATGGGCTGCCACATGATTTCTTAGGAAGAAACCACCCCATATGCCTACCATGTGTGGTTTGATTATTTCTACCATCAAGGAATTAGCTACCATTTCTCCATGTTTGTTCATTTTCTTTTAGAAATAGGTCTTGAGGGAAGGATTTCTATCAGTACTTCCCCTATGAAAACTCACCTTGTCCTCAAAGTGAAAGTTAGGGAATTGACCAGCAATTAAGTCATAGTTCTCCTGAAAAGCTTCCTTAATTGGACGATCTAACCATTTCACTAATAATTCAAGGGTAGGAATACCCAATTGTGACACCCAGTGGTGGCTAAGAACTTTAGAAAGTGTCAAGCTAAGTTCCTAATCTTCAGTAATTGATAAAGCAGCAGGTGGTGTTGATGGAAGTTGGTTGTAAGCCAAATGGAGTAAAGAAACCTAAAAAATGGGATGGATCTTGGAAGTTTCAGGCAGTGTTAATTCATATGCCACTGGTCCTACACATTAAACAATAGATTAAGGCCCCAAGTAATGAGGAGAGAGTTGTTCATACCTTCTCTTTGCTAGAGAGCGTTGTCGGAATGGTTAAATGTAGAGAAAAACATCACCAACTTCAAATAAGAGTTCTCCAACCTTAGAGTTGGCATGTGCTCTCATGCAACATTGTGCCTTAAGAAGATTTTCACACAAAAGTTTCAACATTGCATCTCATGCTAACAACTATGTCTCCAACTCCATAATATGTGTTTCTCTTAGAAAAAATGGAAAAAGAATTGGTAGGTCTCTTCCATAGAGAACTTTGAAAGGAGTTGTGGTTATGAAAGTGTGGAACCCTGTGTTGAAAGATTGTTCAGCCCAAGATATGTATTTACTCTAGGAAAAGGGCTGCTTATGTGCAAAGCATCGTAAGTAAGCTTTCATGTAGTGATTCACTACTTTCGTTTGGCCATCAGAGTTAGGATGATATGAGGCTCCTATTCAAAGGTTAGTTTGGTTATGATAAAATAACTCCTGCCAAAAGATACTAAGAAAAATGACATCACGATCAAATAGAATGGAACTTAGCATGCCATGCAACCTAATAACTTCCTTGAGAAAGAGTTTAGCCACAAATTTTACAGTAAAAGGATGTATTAGTGAAAAGAAGTGACTATACTTGTTAAACGTATCAACTACCACCAATAGAGTGTCATAACCTCCAGATTTAGGCATGCCCATGATAAAGTCTAAAAAGATATCTTCCTAAACTCGCTTCTAAATAGGAAGAGGTTATAGAAGACCGACTAGTGCAAGAGTTTGATACTTATTATGTTGGCAAAACCAAACAATTCTAAATGTACCTTTCACATCTTGTTTCATATGTGACCAAAAAAAGCATGTTGTCAGATATTTCAAAGTTTTGAGATAACCTCCATGGTCACCAATTAAGGAATCATGAAACTTTGCTAATAATTTCTAGCATAAGGTAAGATCATCTAGGATAACCAATCAATTTGGAAAAAGAGCCTTTTTATCAGCTAGGTGAATCCTTGGTTGAGAATTGGAATCCCTTTGGAAAGAGTCAACAACTTCCTTCGTATATGAGTTTTGCAACAATAACTCAAGTAAGCATATGAAATCCATGTTGATCAGAATAGCTAATGCAACAAAATTTGTAGGCTAAGGCCTTCTAGACAAAGCATCTATACCTTGGTTTGTCTTCCCTGCCTTGTAAATTATAGTGAAATCAAAAGAAAGGCGCTTAAGTAGAAGACATTACTATTTATTTATGGAAATTTGTAAGGTACTCGAGGTTGCAGTGGTCCGTTTTAACAAAATAATGTCGTCCCAACAAATAATGTTTCCATTTTTATAATGCTAAAACTAAAGCCAACAATTCTCAATCATAAATAGGTTTATAATGGTTAGAGAAAGTGAATATAACGGTTAGAGAGAGCGAAACCCTTACTAAAATATGCAATGGGATATTCTAACTGCATAAGAATAGCACCCACCCTATTTGATAAAGTATCACATTCTACAGTAAATGGTTGGGTAAAATTTGGTAACCTTAAAACTGGAATTGTGGTTAAAGCATCCTTAAGTTTCTAAAAAATAAAATCTACACTAAAAGACCACAAGAAAGCATTTTTTTTTTTGTTAAATATATTAAAGTTCATGCAATCATCCCATAATTTTGAACAAAACAACGACAATAGCCTGTGAGACCAAGGAAACCCCTCAATTCTTTGACGTTCTTTAGCACTAGCCACTGTACGATAGCTCTCACTTTGTTCGAATCAACACCAACTCCATCTTTGTTCATAACAAGCCCCAAAACGTGAATATGAGCCTAACCAAATAAGCATTTCTTTGCATTGGCATAATATGAGTTAACACATAGTAGAGTAAGGACAACCTAAAGATGGGTGATGTGTGTTTCCATAGTAGGGCAGTAAATTAAGATGTTATCAAAGAAAATAAGCATGAATTTTTAGCGATGGGGCCAAAATAGATGATTCATAGCAGATTGATAGGTAGATGATGCATTAATGAGACCAAATGGCATAACCACAAACTCATTATGGCCTGAATGAGTGCAGAATGCAATTTTATAGATTGCGGGTGGATGGATTCTTATTTGGTGATATCCTAAACAAAGGTTTATATTGGAGAAAATGACGTCTCTATGAAGTTTATCTAAGAGCTAATCAATGTTGAGGATAGGATATTTATTAAAAATAATCAATTGATATAAAGCTCTGTAATCAACACAAAATCTCCAAGTATAATCTTTTTTCTTGGTTAACAAAGCAAGATTGGCAAATGGGCTAGAGCTAGGTTTGATGAAGCTAGCTTTTAGTAAATTTTCATCTTGTCTCTCAATTTTAGTCTTTTGGTAAACTGGGCAATGGTATGTGCGAATATTTGGGGGTTTTGAATTTGGTATTAGAGGAATGGCATGAGAGTGTGAGCAAACTTGAGGTAGAATGGTTGGTTTGCTAAATATGGTCTCATACTCATATAATAGATTTTTAAGGCTAGTGGAAGAGGGTTACCTTAGTTATCAGTAAGCTTGTTAATAGAGAGGCCTAGGTTTGAGTTGTGGTTGGAACTCCTTGATGCTTGTAGCATTTCCCATTCAAGTAAAAGATCATGAATATTGAATCCAATTACTTGAACTATGTTAAACACTATAAGCCCCATACCAAGTTAGCATCCATAATCGTAAAATAATAGTAATCTTGAGTAATTTGCAACCCAGGCAACTGCACTATAACATCCCGACATATTTGGTTGCATTGTATAATTTCTCCATTCCCAATTTGTTTGCCATTAAGCGCTCCCTAGATTTTCATTGTTGTACCTCTTGTTTTGCCCAAGATGGCGTGTAAGGAAATCTTGGCCAAATTTGATAGAATTACTTTCTCATTGTCTGCATCATTTGTTGGTTTTAAGGTACCCTTCTTCACCATCCTCATCATCCATGAATGTAAAAGATGATGTCTTGTAATGGTATCCCGTTGTAAATATTTCATTGCATCGAAAGTAAAATCCCTTGGCCACTCGATTTTGGTGTTCAACATCCCATAATTGAGCTAAATTGAAAGGATTTCTTGGTAGGAAAGTAGATTGGGAATAACACGAGCTTGTTGGAATTGGGGAGGAAGAAATCTGGATATCACATGGTGAGAAACATGAGTGGGAGGGGAATAAAAGTTGGGCCTATTAGAATTTGCCTAATTGGCTCCCTTTGCTCCACGAACTGGGCCTTGCTTTATTTCAAACTTTATGGCCAAACTCGTAGCTTTCTATGCTATTATGTGCTTGTGGATCTATACATTAGTTTTCAATTCATCTTTTAACCCATTAAGGAACACACTCAAAAGGCAATGTTCTGGCTAATTAGTAACTTAAGAAAATCTTTTAGAAAATTCTTGTCGATATTCTTGTACTATACTTGTTTGCCGAATACTACAGAGATATTCGTTAGGATTTTGAAATTCCACTGGGCCATAGTTTCCGGCAATGCCTTGACTAACTTTTCCCAATACAACAAGTTCACTCACTATTAATCCATGCAAAGAGGTTGAGTGCATCACATTCTAAATACATGGCAGCAACATTAACTTTGAGTTCATCCGGTGTTTTATAGTATCAAAAATATTTTTCTTTCATCAATATCTATCCCCATAGGTTACCTCCTTCGAATTTGGGAACTCCATCTTGGTATGGGGTCGCTGAGATAGATTAGACCATTAGGGGCTCTTAATATCTTTTTTGTTCCATTTAGCTTTATCTTTATCATGATCACCAAAACTATTTTCCCCCCATTGAGCATTACTAGTGAGGGCCTTGAGAGTTGTAACATTGGATGCCAAAACATTTATGGATTCTAATTTAGATGCAATAGTGGATAGTTGTTGGATGATGGGGTTAGTGGGTGGGTGTGTGGGTTCATTTTGGTAAGAAGTGGATATGGTACTAACCATGATAGATCATACATGGCTTTGAGGCCAAAATTGATAAAAACTATCAAATAAGATGTGAAAATAAAACTTAGATAAGAAAAAAAGAAATTTTACTAAATATCATAGCGTAAGAATCTAAACACTTAGACCTCAATAAAGCTGTCCATGTAGAGAGGACAAGGCTCCTAATATTAATTGAATAATCAAGTTCAAGTATGAGAAACAAAGGTACCTATTAAATATTTATAGCAAAAATCTAGGCCTAAAACATAGAAGAAATACTTGCTAAAATCTAGGAAAATAAAGGGAAATTGGGGCTGGAACATGGGCTACTATATGTTGTCATCTCCAGGAACGTAAGCTACTACATACTTTCATAGGAAGAAATAGCCCCATATGCTTGCCATGTGTGGTTTGATTGTTTCTGCCATCAAGAAATTAGTTGCCAACTTCTCCATATTTGTTCCTTTTCTTTTGGAAATAGGTCTTAAAGGAGGATTTCTATTAGTTTGCTTTCGTGAATGACTTCACCTTTGACATCAAAGATGGCAAGGTCGACGTTGCAGCTTATTTATCTCTTGCTGAATGAGCACTTCTGATTGAGGAGATAGGTCCCTCTTAACATGTAGGTGCAACCCGACCAATGGCAGAGCATGAAGTCGATGGTCCCCCTACTATCATGCACATGAACTTTGGTGATGAGCTTGATTGCGTTGTCAATGAGGTGGCAATTGCTCTAGGTGGTAGAGGGGAAGGAGTTACGTTGAGTTGAAGTTGCTCCTGTATGTAGTTTTGTTTGTTTCGTTTCAACCCACGAGGCATTGTAAATGATTGGATAAATAATTGTCTATGATGTAATTTAATATTTTTATTTTATAATATAAACTTTTTGTTCGCTTTTTGTTGGTTTGCCCCATTTTACTGCTTTCGTTTGATTCAATTCTTTAAACCGATTACATAAATTAATGAAGAAAAAACTTTTCTTACATTTAACTTATTGAATGATGTGATCCTTTAATGAAGAAGCAAACAATATTTAATCAATTTAGAACCAAATTAATGGTTGATTGTAAAATTGATTATAAAAGAATTAATTGAATAGATATAAGAATTTTCATGTCTATCTAATCTATTCAAAAATGATTTTGAAATAGTCTTTGTAGTCGATTAATAGGTCAACTTAGGATATTTTCATTGTAATCAAACGAATAGGCTTGAATTGATTTTGAGTTGTATGTAATCTTTCCATTGTGAGATGTGAGTCTCTTGGGCAACTTGAAGATGATGATCAACTAGGGGGTTGATTTTAATTTTTGGTCGATTTTGGGGTCAATTTTAACTGATTTTCTTGTTTATTAATTAAGTAGGCTATACACCATGATTGTGGCATGAAACCAAATTGTGGTCAACTATTAGGTTGAATTTAAATGATTTTCTCATTTATGTGATTGGGCTAGAAGCCCTAGTTGCAATTGAGAACAAGTAGTTGTTCAAATTTAAATTACTTTTATTGGTTTGGAACCAAATTACAGAAAAGTTGAATGGAGACCTTGGTCTCTTCATATATAGAACTTTTTCAACTTGACTACATTCCATGGTCAAGAGAGCTCGTTTTTGTCTATATCCATTAGTTGATAAGAATTGTGCTTTGCTGCTTTGACTACCAAGTAAGGGCCCTCCTATTTTAGGTTGAGTTTCCTCACATTTTTTGAAACTTCAACTTTCTTGAAAATGAAGTCTCCCACCTTAAAACTTCTTGGTTGAACTCCTTTATTATAGTGCCATCTTCAAGTAATAAATCTATTTGAGGCATTAGGTAAGGGGATTTAGGACAAGCTTTATTCAAATCAACAAAATCGTTACTTATCCTTATTCTTAGGGACAAGAACTACATTACAAAGCCAACTAGGATATTGAATTTCTACAATATAGCCTGTCTCTAAGAGTTTGTTGACCTTTTCCTTAATAATCTAGCATATTTTAGCATTGAAGGTCCTGGTCTTCTGCTTGATCAGCTTGAATGAGAGGTCTACATTTAGGTGGTGGACAATGATGTTGGGATTGATTCCCTAGAGGTCAACAACTTTCCAGGAAAAGACATCAATGTTTTTCTAGAGGAAGTTGACCATTAGAAATTCCATACTGCTTCCCAAATCAATCCTAATTCTTATAATCTTGTCAGGATTTTCGTGCTCAAGCTCTATGGTCTTGAATTCTTTGATCAATTCAACCCTAGTTTCTTCTAGCTTTCTCTTCTTACTCTATTATCCTTTTTTAGGGTCCCCTTATTGGGACATCCCCTAAAGCTTTCAGCTTAGGTCAAGTTTTCTGCTCACTTGCCTTGATAGAGATGGTGTAGCATCACCATGCTTCCTTATATTACAAAGTAACTCACCTACTTATCAGTTTTTGGAAACCTAGCCTTTATGTGGTAGGTCGAGACAATTTCCCTAAAGTCATTCAATACTAATCACCCAATTACGATATTGTAAGCAAAAGGTGCATCAACTACCAGATAGTTGATCATGAGCATCTTTCTTCTAGGAACTTCACAAAATGAGATAGACAAATTTATAGATCCTTCAGAAATGATCTTGTATCCTCCAAATCTGACTAGAGGGATGCGAATTGGCTCAAACTTTAGCTTTCCTAGATTTATCCTTTTAAATGTTAACAAGCAAAATTATGTTCACTGAATTGCCATTGTCGACTAGAACTTTTTTTACCTCAAAGTTTACAATCTCAATTAACACGATAAGAGGGCAATCCAGCTTACTATTAGTTCCTTGATACTCAATGTGCGGAGGCTAAAATCAAAAAAAGATATGGGTTTTGCATTGGTGGAGAGTTGGAAAACTATTTTAACTAAGGAAGATTTAGTTTATTCCAATCTCCTCTGGTTCTATCTTCTGGCTATTTTGGAGTCTCCCTTTATTAGTTTTCCAGTGATAGTGTCAATCACACCTCTAAAGGACAGGTGCAAATCATTAACCAGTTTATTTTTCTTATCTTCTTTTCTCAGGCTGGGGAGTTTAGTCTATTAGGCCTATCTCTTGCTTAGCTTCTCATCGACGACTTCTTTAAATGTCCTTGTTAACTAAGCCTTTCAATCTCATCATGAAAATTAAAGCAATCTTAGGTATCATACCTTTTTTATCTATAGAAGTGACAGTATTTCTTAGACCTCTTCATGGCCTTGGTTTCAGTTAAATTTTTGGACTTTTTTAATAGGTTATCATGCCGAATGGTGAATAGAACCTCCTTCCTTGTGCTTCTTATCATCTTTTTCCTTAGCCTTCTTCTTCTCATTGTTACAATTCCCATACTTCAGTCTGTTCATGTCTTCTTGGGTCATATACCTCTAAGCGAGGTTGAGTAGCTCTTCTATCAATCTTGGTCTCTCTCTAAGAAAATGTATTGGCGCACTTTTTATATCTAAAACCTAGGAACAACACATCAATCAAGAATTTGATCCAAGGATTGTCGATTTTCAACACTTTAGTGTTAAATCTGGTAAAGAAATATCAAAGAGATTATCTCTTATTTTATTTCACTGTATGCAAATAAGTATGGGGGAGTTTAGCTTTCCTTTTGCAGGCAAACTAATGGAGGAATTTGTCACAAAGCTAGTCATAAGAGAAAATGGATGCTGGCTCCAACTTAACAAACCAATCAGGTTCTATGCCTTATAATATGGTGACCAATAGTTTTCCATAAGTGTACTTATTGTGCCTATGGAGCTACATCATGTGCTTGAACTGCAGTAAATGCTCATTTAGTTCAATTAAGCCATACATTAAGGCAGATCAATTAGAACTTTAGCATCAACGGCTATACACTCATCGATTATCTCTTGGATAAATGACAAATCCTACCCGTGGTGAAGTTAGGGCGTGTTGTCATGTTGAAGGTTTCTTTCTTTACTTCTCCTCAAAATATGTTCAATACATCTGTTCAACTGCCACACCTAATGTGACACTTCTTCATATTCCTCTCAATTAGCTTGTGACATATTTTTGCTTCGCGGAGGTCTCTATTACATGACCTTATCGCATTGTTAGGCTCAAATAGGTTAAGCAAGGTGATCTATGGAATCAGCTATTTTGTTATAGGGATGTGGCCAAGTCTCTTCACATGGAAACTGACCTAGACTATCCTCACATTGAATAAGAAGGCATCATATCTCTTATCTTACCTTATTCTCCTTCGGGGGCCTCTCCTTATGTTGTGAAAGGTAAGGGGTAACACTAGCGGCTGGCCCAAGCTAGTTATGCTTGTTAAGGGCAACTGACAACTGAGCTGATATCTGTTCATTGATTAACTGCATAAGGTGAGGCATAGTTGAAGTTACCACTTGTTCTGGTTGGGAATTGGATCCAATAACATTTTGTTCTTATTGGGGATGAAGAGGAGAAGTTAGGGACCTTTTAATCTTCTTTCTCTCTGAAACAACTAGCCTTATGTTTACCATTTTCTTAGTCATGGCTCTAGAACCCACAAACGGCACTAAATGATAATGGCTGGATTTATTTTGGTGGTATATTAGGCTTTAGCCCAATATAATTGACTAGAATAAAGGTCTAAAAAAGTATTTGGATGGAGTTGGGTTGAGTCCTATAACCAATATCAAATGTTAGGCTTGCCAAGGAGCCCTCGACTAAAGTCTTCTATTGCCCAAGTCAGTATTCAATCGACTGGAAAAGAGAGTGACAAATTGTGGGCTTGGGTGATAATGAACATACCTTATTGAAAGATGGTAGTAGGGTATTTATAGTCTCTCTTGAAAGGTTAAGATGCCCATAATGCCCTTGCTTGTGTAGAGAGGGCCTTTTATCCTTACTTGAGGACCTGTAGGTCTTTTTCCTCTTGTGTATTTTTTTAGGTAGCGTATTTTCCTGCTCTTCAAGATATGGAGATACAATAGAGGCATGCACCATTCTGCCCCTACTAAATAGTGGTATGGTGGAGGCACGTACCATTAATGCGGAGGCATATCGCCTATTAGAGCATTTAATATGATAGAGTGCTAGTTATGATGCATTTAATGCTACTGTGACTAGTGGCGTGGGATTGCTCTATCTTGCTCTAATCAACCCCCTAAGGTCAAGATGTTTCCTTGCCTACAAGTCATCTATTCACACTCTGGTTGAGATGATGGAAATCTCTTAGATCCAAAGGCCTTTTCTGATTGAGGGCTGAATGGTCATTTTTTAGCTGTTGACCACACTTTGGTCAATTGAAAGGGTGTTGGTAATTGTACTAGCAAAATGGCCTAATGAAGATTTGGGTCTAGTCGATTATCCAGACGACTGTTAGTGGGTTAAGCCTATTAAGCTATCCCATATCAATCGTTATATATAAATATGTCTACATTTAACCATATATTTAGTAAGTATATATATATGTATGTACATATATAAATATATTTATATATTTCATATTTTTTTTATATGTAGAAGTAATCAAACCTTCAATTTTTTTCAATGATCCAACGATTGATATTTAAGGGAAAAATTGATATTTTAATAGTAAAAGGCTTAGAATCAACCGCACTTATTGCATGTGAATTGCACTGCAGGATAGAGGGGACAATTTGCAAATTTTTTAAAAGCATAAAGGGGGCACTGCCTATAGTGGTGTTAAATATGAAAAAAAATCGGCTCAGCTTGGCTCATTTAATTCTTTAATATGGATTGGGTTGGACCGATTCACTTGAAAACCCATCCCGAGCTGAAACTTTGCCATTTGGGACTGGCTTGGCTCGTGGATAGTGAAGTACCGCAGGTTAGCCTAGCTCACGGACTAGCCTACTTAGCCCACAATATTTTTTTAATTTAAATTATAAATTATAATTTTTAAAAAATTAGGAATTTATAATTTTTAAATTACAAATTATAATAAATTATTAATTTATAATTTATAAATTAAGAATTTATAATTTGAGAAAGGTGAAGACTATATTGCTTCCATTTGAAGAAAAAGATGAAGAATGGCTTGAAACCGCATCTACCACCGCATCTCAATCCGAAAGCAATTTGCATAACTTCAGTGAACAACTGGTTTATCATTGGACATATTTAGATGTTTAGATATTACAAAGTTGTTTATTTCTTTTTGTTATTATTATGTACTTTCATTTAGAGGTTTGATCATATCTATTTCTATGTAATTATTTTTTCTAAATTAATGACAGGTAGAGGGGTCCATGCCAAACTCCACACCACCTTATTTGATGGTGTTTTTGAAAAAATATAATTGATACAAAAAACTTAATATAAGTATAAATTTTTAAGTTTTAATAAAAATTTAAGTGTTGTAAAATATTAAAAATCACATAAGTATAAATTATTAAGTCTTTAAAAAAGGATAAGTATTGAAAAAAATATTAATAATCACATAAATATAAAAATTTAAAATTTTTAAATTTATTTTCAAATTAAAATAAAAAAAAAAGCTGTGGGCCAACCCACGAGTCGGCCCACCTAGCCTAGCTCATATATAAACTAACTCACCTATATAGCAAGCTGGTTTTAAATTGAGTCGAATTTTTCAAGTTTCAACCCATCATAGTTTGGACCTTGAATAGCCCACAAGCCAGCCCGGCTTGGCCTAGGACCGCCGTTACCCGTCTGTCAAATGGGCTAGGCTGGCTTGGCCTAGCCCATTTGACACCTCAAATTGCCTACGTTTTTTTCATAAGGTGTTTTTTGGCCTTTTCATATTTTTGCAAGGGGATAAAATCTAATTTGACCGAATATATGATTATGAATGCCATATTTTAAGAAGATACATATAATTGGTTTAATTCTCAAACCTTGTTTTCATTTTTCACTTCTCAAAAATTGAGATACATCATTTTATAATATTTTTATTCAATATATTTTTATTTTTATTCTCAAAATTCATTTCTTAATGATTTATATATCTTTTCTCTCTTTCATCATTATTATTATTTCTCTTCACCTACAATCTATTAAATCCTATATAATCATCACTTTTTCAGTAATCTATCCAAATACATGACACTATGTTTTGTTGTGGTTTGGATATTTTCTGAAAAATATACTGGGAAAAGGTGTTTTGAGAGTTAAATTTAGGAAATGTGCCAATTGTTTAGTATTGTTTTGGGAAAACATGAAAAATAAAATTGTATGTTTGTAATTATTTTGTAAGAGACAAATTTTACTATAAATATCAAATCAATTACTTTTTTATTTGATTTTTGAGTGAAATTATATTTTTAGATTTAATATATATATATATATATACATGGATGGTTGATGCATGTATGTATATATTTGTAATGGTTGATATATAATTGTGAGGAAATGATTTGCAATTTATTTTCTTTTGCATTAATTTTTAAATAATCTATAATTAAGGAATTTATATAACATAATATTTGAATAAATAACTAAAGATTATGAAATTAAAACAATATTATTTTATTATAAGAATGTAATTAATGAAAAATAAGTCCAAGAATATGGTTTAACGTATTATTATGCTCCATTTAATAATTAAAGAATTATTGAAAATAATTTAATCACTATGTAATTAGTAATATATTTTACAAATTTAAATAATATTTTAATAAGAATTTACTTAATAATATAATTATTAGTAAATGAACGAGTTAACTATAATACCAATAGTATTTTAATAAATTTGTAATTATTAAACTAAAAATTAAAACAATATTAACTATTAAATAAATTAACCTGATTATGTAATATTTTAATATATTGTTGTAATTTGAGGCAAAAGAAAAGAGAGATTTGAGGCTGAGGGAGACAGAAACCGAATGGACTTGTGCGTGTGAATGGGAAAAGGTGAAGGGGCATATGTCAGTGTCAGTGGGCACCAAGTGGAGTGAGCACTGGGCAACCATTGCCCAAGCTGCCAAATTTCGAGACCAAAAGTGTATTTAGTTTGGACTTCAGAACTTTAACGGAGACCAAATTGCATCCCATCCCGACAGTAGTTAAGCATTAGAGGAGATATATCTTGGTCAAACCCCAAAAGAAAAGTAGTTCCTCATGATTTGATCCATATGAGCACAATTGACTTGGGGAGGTGAAGCAGTACGCACTGCCTTACCCTTAATTACAAGGGCACATCTTCCTGCTTGTTTGTGGCTTGTGGTTGTGGAGATTTTTCCTTTCCCAGCGTGCAAGTTTTTATTGGGGCTTGGTAAAAATCTGGCCTAAAGTTCAGCAGATTTCTTTACAGAAGGGAAGGAGGCCTAAGTGTTCAACATCATGGCTGCTGCACTCTTTATTTCCCGTGAAGGCATGAATCTGATCCTTGAAGATGAAATCAACATTCAGTAATACCGTAATGGATGGATAAAGGGTTATTTTTTACCTGACCAAAAACCAAAAACCACATAAATATCGTCATGCATGAGAGCTCGATCGTAAATGACCAAAGCATTCCTCTAAAGTTCCTCCATTGATTTAGGGGGAAGGAGAAAAAAAAAAAGGCTACATATAGAGATACATCCCACAAACTTATCATAAAAGTTAAGATTTCGAGGACTCTACAAACTGGCTGTCAATTCAAACAACTCAAGTTACGTATGTCACAGCGTTAGATATCAGGCTCCTATCATCAACACCGAATATTGCAACGACTAAAAACCCAATTAACTGATAATCTACTTTCAGTCATTACTTTATTAACACGATGTTCAATTAAGAATGTATTGGGCTAAATTTATTTTAGAACATCTTCTAAACATATTGATAAGGTTGAAAGTCGTATTTAATGATTTAAGTAGTGTTTGGGCTGACTCGACCTAGGAGGTCAAATGATCCCACCGTAATGTTCTTTCTGGGTTGAGATCTGCAATTAATAGCAAACATTAGACTAACAAAAGTGCCCCAACTAAGGCACTTTGACGCTCAAGTTAGTACTGATTAAATGATATAATCGAGCAGCAGAATAAGAGTGTATAATGTATATGGCATATTTGGAAGGTGGTTGGTGATGGGGTATTTATAGCTTTCTATTGGTAGATGATATGTCTAAAATGCTCCTATCAAGTGTAGAAGGCTCTTGTCCTTGCTTGGGGGTTGTTGGTCATTTCCAATTCCGGTACTATTTTAGGTAGCATCATCTCCTATTTTTTATGGTGAATAGTATTATGGGGATGTGCCTCCCTAACAGGTTGGTGACAGAGTTGGTGGTGAAGGCTGTATTAAGTTGGCACACCATTAATGCAAAGGCATGCTGTCTGTCAGAGCATTGAATGCAGAAAGGATATGAGTCAGCGCCTGAGTCAGCACTCTGGTCGACTATCATTGACCAGACAAGATGATCGACTAGATGGATGGCTAAATGGACAAAGTGGCTTGAAACCTCCCGCTAGGTGCAGTCAATAACTAGTCGCTCGATCGAGCAATTGTGATCGAGTGACCCAACCCAACTAGATCCAGAAGCGCCGTTAGGCCTTAGATGTTAAGTAGGCCTATAAACCCTTTCTAGAGTTGATAATTTGTTGGGTTATCTCATATCACAAGTATATTTGAAATTTATGATATGTTTGATCTTATTTTACACGGAAGCCCTTAACATATTTGGATAGAATGAGATCTTCAATTTTATTATAAAACAATAATTAATGACAAATGTGCAAATAATATGGTTAAATATAATGAGGTTTTAAAAATTTAAAAATAATGTAGGAACTTTTTGGTTTTCTAAAAGAGCTTATGTAATCTTACCATCCTATTTTATCAGTTTAAAAACTCTTTCTTTTTTTGAAAGAAAAAAATTCATCAAACATTTTATGACATTGATGTTGCAATGAGCCTGATGGTCCGGAACTCCGGTGGATTTAGGTGATATTG